>JAOXYD010166537.1:0-10152 GCA_028565735.1 Pinacopodium congolense | reverse complement strand
AATACAAAAAAGATATTTAAAATTTAAATATTATTCATCATCTTAAAATATACCTTAATTTTGAACAGTATTATTTGACTATAAATAATTATTATGCAAAATATGCCACTAATAAACATCATTTAAGAATTTTTAATTTGTTATTTTGATCACATTTTAAGAATGTATGTAATATTATGTTTCAACCTAATATTAAGATTTAGAACTTACAAGTGATTTGAACTGTACAATTTATTTCTAAAATTTACTTGCATGTAGATACCCATTCTTAGGAGTTTGGCTCTCAATACTCGTTAAATTCTAATATTAGTTCAACACTAATATAACAGTTTAATATCAGTTGAACCTCAAACTCTTAAACCTTTTTTTTAACCATTCGATACTTGGTCCAATTTTTAAACATTGTTATTAAAAGATAAAAGATAATAATATTTTTTATAAATATTTTTATTCCTAAAAATTATTTAAAATATTCTGTGATATTAAAGAATTTTGAACGGATTTTATTAAAAAATTACGGGATTATTTTAATAGAAAATGTTATGTAGTTAATTATTAGATGCGTGGTTGTGTTTATAATATTGTTTTGACATAACAATAATAATTTCTATTAAATTAATATAAAATTTGAATAAGATTTTCTAATATTTTAAACATCACGTGAGACCCAAAGATTTTTAATATTTATGTTATTACATGAGTGAGTATGATAAATTATTTATAACTATAGTCTTTGTAGTCTTAGAAAAAAATTTAAGATTTGCATAAATTGTTGGATGCTTATATTATTATTTATATTTAATAATTAGTTCTTGATAGGTTTAGAATGAATTGATTGTGATATAGATAGGCTTGTTAGTCTAATAAATTGTCAGAATTGAATATGATTCGGTATTTTGATCATAAATTTTAACAAGAACATTGAATTTAAGTGACTAAAGAAGTTATGAAAAATTTAAAGGAATATCAACATTTCGTAACGTCGAAATCATGAGTTGATATTGAATCCAAATACTCGAATTTGATGGAATAAACTTATGGATTCATTCTGTTATCACCATTGAACACAATTAAGAGATTATTGAAATAAGGGAATTTTCTATAATTTCTATGAAGACATTAAGAATTTATTCAACTAGAAAAATTCCTAGCTAAACTAGTGTATCGTATAGTCAAACCACCAGCTAAACACCAAACAAACAAGGGCACAAGATTAATTAACATATAAATGTTTAGCTAACCAAACTTTGAGGTTTACTAGTTAAACTCTTTGATGGATAGTTTCTAAAAACATATGTTGAGTTTTAAGGATGATTTTATGTGAAATTAGAAGGGGGCTATGCTATTTGAAAGAAAAGGTGACAATAAATGCAAAATAAGCCTTATAATTGGTAGTTTTAATGATATTCAACATCAAGGACAATGATTTGACTAGTACTTAGTTAGGTTCCACATCAAAGAATGAATTTAAAGCATGTTTCAACAAAGTTTTAATTAATTAAGGGTTTGAGAATTTCTCGTCATGATTTTGAGTGTGATTGAGTATGATAACTGACATATGGTCCTCAGTATGTCTGTTATGTATGTTTTGGGTGTCATGGAGACACTATTAATCCATGCAAGCTTATGTGTAGGTTACACATTATAATGTTAATGCCTTATGAGCGATTAGTATCCATTGTTACTGTTTGATGCATGTTATGATTGTTTCGAGGTCTCTAAAGAGTATGTTTGTATGATTTGTCTGTGATGTGAGTGTAGTATAACGATTGGTCAAGGCCAATATCCAATGTAAAATTGGAAAATAAATGAAAGCGTTATCTAAACCAGACCTAATACATCTTTTTGGAAAAATATTCGGAGCAAGATTCAAACATAAACCAATGTGTTGTTTTAGGTAATTATCTACAGTCGTATTAGAACAATAACCAATTCATTAACTAAGGAAAATACTGAAATCTATCATAGGCAAGCACAAGATATTATGTGATTGTTTTTTCACCATTAACTACTACATATGATATGTGTGAGTATGATATTCATAATGGTATATGTGCATTGTATGATTCTTTTCATGGCAAGTGTCCTATGATTGCATATTGTCATATTGTCAAGGTTTTGTTTATGCAATGTTAGAGGAATAAAGTTTTTAATTTATTCTCTTTGGCCTTTTACCTGGTTAATGTATGTTACTTTTGTAGTTATGATTTAAATGAGGAGTCTGAAGAAAACATTAGAAATCTAGGCAGACTATGAGCAATATTAAGATAAGGAGAGATATTTACATTAATTAGGTTGTTAAAATTCTTATGAGAATTTATATGGTGAAGTTTAATAAATTATTTTAATATATATTTAATAATTTATTAATTTAATATATTTTTATTATAAATAATAAAATTTAAATTATTGGGCCTTATCATTCGTTAGTGATTTGTTGTGGATTTAATGAAATTAGCTTGAACTTAAGATCTAATAGATTTAAGATGTTTTTCTTTTTGAAAATTTAGATAAATAAAAGCATTTTTTTGACAAATTAAAGATTAAATAAATGATATCAAGGATGACAAATAATATGTGCATTATCATCTTAGGACAAACTATTCCATCCTATAAAACTCTCAGACTATTCTCAAACATGCCTACATAATTAAAACTTCATGCCTTAGTTTCTATGTTGTCTAACAAATAGCACAATAGTTTGGGATGAGATTAAATTGAAAAGGTAAGGAAGAAAGTCTTTCTCATCTGCCATCACGAGCTCAGATGATATTTCCTCCTCTTCTATAAATCTTATTTACACAAGCTTATGTAAAGCATAAGGAGTTAGCTTTATTTCAAAAAGGCCTTCATCCTAATGTAAGGATCTCATTCTTTCTTGCTATGGAGGAGTAACCCGTATGTGCTAGTGACTACCATAAAGTCCTGCTTAAGTAATATTCTATATAAATAGAATAAACAATCGTTTTCTTGGTAGATAGAACTTAAATTTTCAAACAAAACCTACTTATTCATCTTTCAGTCGATCCCATTAGACGAATTCCAATTTATCCTTAGGTTACAACTACATTTATTCTAAACCCTATGTATAACAAAATGTAGTTTGATTCCTTCGACCAATTCTTTAATAGCTTGCATTGATCTTTCTCTTATTTTTAAAGGACCCCTTGATTCTTTTCTCTCTAAATATAGTACACAACATAACTTAGAGATAGTTTGATCACCAATTTATCACCTGAATGTGAAAATTGTTAAAAATTAGTGGCTTGGTAGTCAATGATTTCGATGCCTACCAAAGCCAAATGAAAGTCAACAATAGTTAGCCAATTGGCTAGTTATCCATCGAGCCCTCCTGCCTATAAATATATAGGAGAGGTATGGAGGAAAGCACAAGTGGAAAGCAAAAAGAAACTATAAGGCAAAGGTAAAAAAACAAGAGAATTAAGAGTGAGGGAGAAAAAGAGAGAAGAGAAAAAAAAGTGTGAGTCTAATTTTCTCTTTATAATTCTCTATTTTTCTCAAGAGTAAAATTCTTCTATCCTTACTCGTAGTTTTTATCTTAGTTTATTTAGGGTTTTCTACGTAAAATCTGTGTGTCTATTTTATCTTTATTATTTTCAATTTCATTTAAGTTATGACCCTGTTCTATCCAAATATAAGAGCCAGTCTTAGATGCGTATATCTACTTATTATATGTTTTGTAGTTTTCACTAAAGAGTGAATCTTCTGTATTAAAAGATAATTTAGGGGCTTGTTTGGTTCAAATTTCTATTTTCTATTTTTATTTTTGTATTCTTTCATCAGTTTTTGTGTGTGTCTTTTATGTACTATTTTTTGTTTCCACATTGTATTTGTGTATTATTTTTTTCAATTTCTATACCAATTTCTATGTCTTAAAAAATAGAAATAAGAAACCAAAACAAGAAACCTAAAAAACATGCCTAAGATTATTATTTACCCTTAAAGAACTATTTATAAAGCAATCAAGGTAGAAGTAATAAAGGCAAAGCATAAAATTGAAAAGTTTAATAGAATCAATTTCTCACTATAGAAGTTGAAGATAAAGGTAATCTTAAGAAATGACAATTTTTTTACAATAATTAGTGAAAGGGTTGCTAGGATCACAAATGAAAAGTGGAACGAGATTGATGGAAATGCTGTAACTAATCTTCACTTAACACTAGCTAATGGAGTATGATCTAGTATAGAGGGGAAGAATACGACAAAGGAGATATATGATCACATCACTAAGCTGTAAAGCCAATCACTCCATAATAAAATTATTTTAAAGAGGAAGTTATATTCTTTGTGCATGACGGAATCCATTTGGGTGACAAAGTACCTAAGCACTTTAAATACTATATTTTTTAAACTCAAATCATCATGGAACATAATAGAGATAAGTGAAAGTCCAGGACTTCTACTCCAAAGTCTACCAAATTCATAAAATCAACTTGTCATCAATTTAAAAAATAGTACAGATACTCTACTCTTTGACGATATTGCAGTTTCTATTGTAGAATAAGAGAGTTGATGTAATAGTAAGGAAGACAAGTTGGTATGTTCATAATAAGTGGAGGCATTGACAGTGACAATAGGAAGATCAATGGAATATAGTCCAAATGGGTGCCATAATAACGGTAAATCAAAATCCAAGAGTAAGACAAACTTGAGTTTCTATCATTATAGAAAGAAGAGGTAGTTAAAAAAGTATTATTGGAATCTAAATAAGAAAGCTTAAGGAAATGCTACAAGTATTGCAGATGATGGAAATATAATGGTCTGTGAAGCATTAACAACAATTGAGAGCAAGAGAAGATTTATTGATATTTGACTTCTTGATTCAACTGGTACTTTTCATATAACATATCGAAGAGAATGGTTCCATTAGTATGAATCTGTCTTTGGAAGATCTATGTATAACTGCAATGATCAAACTCTAAAGATTGTTCAAATCAATACCATTAAGTTAAAGATATATGATAACACAATTCAGACTGTTGACAAAATACGACATATGGAGGTCCTAAAGAAGAATTTGTTTTTTGTAAGATAACTAGATGATCTCAGTTTCAAATTTGACATTTAGAATAAAATCAAAAAGGTAATTAAAAGAGCACTTACATTTATAAAAGTAGAGAAGATAGCTACAAATCTGTATATGTTTAAGGGAGAATTATACAAGAAGGAAAAGCATCGATTGTTATGACTAGTCTAGATGAAAAATCTGCAATAATGCTACATAAAAAGCTTGGACATATATTTGAATAAGGAATGAAGACACTTTAAGAGAAAAATCTATTTGTAAGTCTAAACAAAGTATCATTACAATTTTATGAACATTGCATTATGAGTAAACAGCATCGATTGAAGTTCATCACATTAAATTTTGTAAGAAAAGAAATTTTAGAATTAGTTCACTTTGATATATAGCAAACATTAGTGACGTCCTTAGGAGGAGAAAATTTCTTTGTATCATTCACGAATGATTATTTGAGGAGATGGTGGGTGTTTCCTTTTAAGAAGAAGGCAAATATGTTTTCAGTCTTCAAGATTTACAAAACATAGGTGGAAATTGAATTTGGTAAGAAGATAAAGTGTCTGAAAAAAGATAATGGAGAAAATAAACTAGTAAAGAATTTGATAAATTTTGTAATTAAGAAGGCACCAAAAGGCTATTCACGATAGTTTACACTTCTCAAGAAAATAGAGTAGTTAAGTAGATGAACCGAACAAAACTTTGTTGGAGAAAATGAGAGCAATGATGAGAATGCAGGCTTAGATGAGAAATTCTGGGCGGAAGCAATCAATACTGCCTGTTATGTAATGAATCAAGCTCTATAAACTATAATTGAATTAAATGCCTCTATGGGAATGTGGATTGGTAGACTAGTGGATTATTTAAACCTCTATAAATTTAGAAATCCTGCTTATGTGATGTTCAATGCCTAAGAAACTACAAAGGTGGATCTAAAATCTAAAAGATGTATATATTTTGGATATGCTAAAGGTATGAAAGGATATCACCTATAGAATCCCACTACCCACAAGGTTGTTATTAGTAGATACATAATTTTTGTGGAAGATAAGAATCAAGAGTAAATAGAAGGTGTTGGTACTTCAAAAGAGAATACACATACTACAGCAGTATAGATGGAAAGGGAAGTTGATCAAAATGATTATTCTAAAATTGCACTAGAGCACGAGGAACAAAAGCCTGTGAAATATGATGTTTTAGGCACTCAGCTATCAAATCACACAAGAAGATCACCAATATGGTATTCAAATTATATTATGGATGGTAATATTACATACTATCTTTTAATTAAGGACAAAGAGTTATTAACTCTTTAAGAAGTAATGAATAGTTTAAATGTATCTCAATAGAGCTATAAGACTGTCTACCTTAGCACTACCTACTATATAAAGAATACCAACAAGTACTCGCATCACCAAACTACATACTTGAGCACTAGTTTCCTCTTTAGGGGTATCCCTAGAAGCCACTACATAAGGATTAGACAACTAAGTTGCACTGGTACTTACAAAAGCAATATCCTCTCCAATCTAGGCTACTCAATCTATAATGTAACCAAGCTATCTTTAGGCTTTTGTAGTCTTCCTCTACTCCTTGCCTTTTTATTTTGGGTTTGGTCACCATTAATGTGAAACAAACACTTTATCCTCTATCAAGTTATCTAACTTATCTAGTTTTAAGATGGGGGATAATATATGGAAGCTCCTAATTGAATTTAGTCTTGATCTGAGCATAGCCTATTAGGCTCATTAAGGTTGTAACCTCATCTATACATATAGGATACCTGATATGGCTCGCCAAGTAGCTTAAACATATGGTGGACTAGTATTCGAGGGGAACATTGTGAAAATTAATCCAAATATGAATATGGAGGGATCTCACAGAATCTAAATTCAAATTGGGATGGAATCTTAATTCAAACTAGGATGTCATTTTTACAAGAAGAGAGGTCTATCCATTATATGTTAAGGGCCCTTTTACAATATCCTTGTCCTCCCTTATTCTGAGGTTAGTTTAAAGATGAAGAGATCCTATGCGTTTAGCATTACCTAAATCAATCCACATTTAAACTAGTTCTTTATCACCTAACTCTTCATAGCTTAGAAAGCAAACTGTTTCTCTAGAAAAAATCAACCAAGCAAGTTTGCCACTTGGTTGCACCTTGCTTAAGGATCTCTAAAGGGAGGGGGCACTAGGCTAGCAGTAGTGTGGACAGCTGGAGGAATGAACCTAAGTTTGTCTATTGGGAAGACATCGCCCACCACCTAATAGTAAGTGGTGTGTTAGTTAACACCTATTAGGCAAGTAAGTAAGCACATAAATCTGCCCAACATAAAAGTTCTTAAGCAGCTTGTTATCTTTAGATTACAAATTCCATAAATTTAGGAGAGGAAATGTATTGAGGATAAAATATATATATACATATACACTAAAGAAAATACAATAAGAAGATATAATTTTGTTAAGTTGCACTAACATGAAATATTATATGTGTGTGTGTGTGTATTTATACATAACACTAAAAAAGATAAAATAAAAAGAGACCTTTAAAATATTACTACATAACACTAACATAACATATAAATTTAAGTCATTTTTCATGTTTTTGAGATAAATAAAGAAAATATTTATTGTTATTTGATGTAATTTAATAATTTTTATGGAAATCTTCGCACATGTCTATTTCTCACTAATATCATATTATGTGTTATGATATCTATGCTAACATCATGTTGGTTCCTATTATACTTAAAAGAGATGGTAAATTAAGTTTTGTAATTATAAATTTTATATTCTTTTAAAAGAGTTGATTAATTGATATAAGAGGTTATATGTATGTAATAATTTCAATCAATTTATATACAATGGCATACATATATCATAAATGCAAGAAAAAGGCATACGTAATTTGCAATACATAATTATCAATTTACAGGCAAACTAGAAATAAAAGACATCAAGCAAGGTAATTTATCATAGTTTGACTTTTTTTTATCTATATTTATTTCCATGTACCTTTTATGAAGTTAAATTTACTAACTCTTTCTTTCAATGAGTGAAGAAAATTTCTTTATATACATATTTATGTGAGTGAAGAATAGTTCTATGACACACTTTTTTTTTTTTGAGAAACTATAATGTGTCTTTTTTCAAGTAAAGAACAACCTTTATGGTATATATTCCTTTTGTTGATTTTTATGACACAAAAGAAAAGGGTGAATTAAGTGTAACCAAAGTTTTCTATGTCTTTTTCTAGTTTAAAAAACCCTAAAATAATTACAATGTAATGAAAAAATATGAAAAATATTAATATCACTTAAATTTAAAAAAACTTGTAAAATAAGGAGAGTAAGGAAATAAATGAAAAATCAAATTATAGTGGTTTAGGATACAAACCTCACCTACGTCCACTCTCTAAGTCACATTTAGAAATTTTAATATAATCTTCCTTCACAGGTGAAGAGTAACTCTTATACAACAATCTTCTTTTAATGAAGAGGAATTTTACAACTTTAGTCACTAGCTTATTAAAAATTACACACAAAAAGAATATCTCATTTGCTCAACCAATTTGTTAAAAAAGGTACTTATAACTCAAAAGTGATGAATTCATCAAAATGCACAATCATATATTCAAAAATAACTTTTTACACTCAATTTTATCACTTATATATACTACAATTCACTTGATGCTCTTAGATACTCTTCAATGTGATTAAATTCATAAAACACACTTTACAAAATCTATTTATAAGCTTAAAAACACCAACTTACTATTTATAACTATTAAGACTCATTAATTACAAATTTTCAGTTAGAAATTAATCACTGGACAAATGATTTCGTAACCACTAGTATCAATTTAGTGTATTAGTTGCCCAATTGAGCACAGTAGTTAATTAATCACATGTATTAGTTAACTATTTTAATAAAAACAATACCATTTAATCCACTGGTTATTGCATCATTTTGTCTTTAGAAAAATTTCTTCTAAACCATTTTTAAAACATTATAAATTAGTTGACCATTTTAACCCCTAATGAATGAATACTGCACGTTGGTTAACCACTCTTCATATGCTGATTGACTAATCTTTCTTGAAATAAGGTTTTAACAACTTTTCCTATCTTTTCTAAACCCCCCCCCCAAACACAATTCTAAAAAAAAAAATACTTGTTTCAAAAACATTAAAAAATTTTCTAAAAAATAATATGATGCATTAAGAGGTTTTCCTTTAAAAATTTCTTAAAATTTCCCCTTCATTTTTGAGACCCAAATCTATGTTTAAATTCACATTCATGAGTTGAGCCCTTAAACATTTTGAGAAGATCGAGATAAGATTTGCAATGAAAAAAACATATAATAGCGAATTAAATTTGATCTATCTTAATCTTGATACTTCATTCAACAACTTATTCTTCATATATCATCAACTTGGTCTCCAATTAGAATTGCTACTTATCTTTCACATTTCCATCTTTTCAATACATCAAAGAAAAAGAAGTCACTAATAGTAAAGATATTTAGTCATCTTTAAAACATGGGTTGAAACCTCCCTAGATTCAATGATATCTCCCTTTTTAACGATAGTAAAATATATGCAAAAATAATACAAGACAAGTTCATGAAACTAAAGTCAACAATAAATCCATCAAATTAACTCGTCAAAATAAAGAATTCTTGTAAAATCTTGACTCCCCCTAAATTTTTACATCATAATAAAACCCCCTATACAAGATCAACTAACATCATATATTTACTCCCCTTTTTAAAATAATTAAGAAATTAATTTTAATAAGTTGTTCATTGAGTTTTCAAAATGATGATATTAACATCAAGTTGAGTATATATAAGATAACATTATAAATAGGAAAATTCAATAAGGAAAATCAATATTATAAAAATATACTCAATATCCTAGGTCAATATATAAAAGAATCAAACTGTCATTAACATCATCCAATAGCTAAATATATAAAAGATCATAATGTCACTAATAATATCCAAAATATAAAAGAGATCTACGTGCTTTCCTATGTGTAAGTCCTATGGCACCCAAGAGGGGGGGTGAATTGGGTATTAAAAACTTTTTGCAAACTCAAACTATCAACTTA
>JAOXYD010166516.1:0-10153 GCA_028565735.1 Pinacopodium congolense | reverse complement strand
AGTATAATGAACAACTAACTTAAAAGACCATTACTCAAACTACATAGAGTACCAACTTATAGACATATGAAGCCCTACAAAGATTCATACCTCTTAACATGTGGGTACTCCCACCGACACTTCTGCTTCTGGAAAAGTGCTCTGCCTCCCTTGGTTTCTCCTAAATTGAGATTGCAATGCCTTTGCTTTATGTCACCATCTGTCGGTGATTGAGTGAAAGATTTAGGAATTAATTCTTCATCGAGATGCTTTTACAAACTGAACAAGAGGAAGGCTTTGGGGCTAAAACAATAGACATACAGTTGGGAATAGTTTCAATCACTTGGCTACCACTTAATGCTTGTTTTGTCTTGAGGAAGAACGAAAGAACGGAAGGGTCAGCTTGGGAAAGAATGGAAGGACAGATGGGTTAGGAAGAAGAACAAATAGTAGCTATTTACCTACTTAACCTTAAGAATAAAAAATATATAATACATATATTAATTAATGAAGTGGCTATTTACCTATCTAACCTTAAGTACTGAAAAATGTAAATAACATTTTTTTTAATGAATAAGTAGACCCGGGTTATGCAGGGCTGCTTAGCGTGGGCTACCCAGGTTTTTCCTATTTAGTTATTCATACGTTTCCCTGTTTCTTCTTCTTCTTCTTCCTCTCCCTCCCTCTCTCTCTCTCTCTCTCTCTCCCCACTCTTTTAGTTTTACTTCTTCTCCAGCCCAACCTTTGCCTTAGTAACCCCTAAACTCATCATCCGTAAAGTATGACCATCCTTAATCTGCAATGGTGAGTTTGAGAATTGATCAAACCTGGGACAAAAGACCACCTTCCTTCCTTTAAGTATTTAGCCATAACTTCTTTCCAAAATCAAACCCAAGAAGGCGATAATTGAATCAACTAATTAGAGTGTCATATTGATCAAAATTATACCACCTTCAATTTTGTTTTATTTCCTTATAACATTAAGTCCTTTTTGTTTTGACCAATGTTCTCTACCAACCTTAACTCGATTTTAGTTTTGTTTTGACTGCCTATTTTAATGCAATGTCATTGTCTATTTTGTAGTTTTTAGTCTTTTACTTTAATTGGCTACAATGTTTTGAATTGATTCTCTTTTGAACTAACATTGTTTTAGTTTGGGACAAGTATATTTTCAGTCTTCCACCTTTAATTAATTTTCTAATTCAGTCCTCTACCTTTAATTTTTCCTATTTGAGTACTCTACTTTTACGATTATTCCTAAATCAGTCCTTTCATCAGTTACAATTGATAGAAGGCTTATAACCAAAAAGACGTCATTTTAGTCTAATGAATTATTAACCAAAACGACGTCAGCCTTGTTTTAGGTATAGGCATACCGTAAGGTAGAAAGCTACTATAAGTCATGTTAATTGAAGATAGAAAATGACCTTCTTTAAAATGTGGGCACACCTTAAGAAAGAATTTGTTTTGGGTCAAAAGAATGGAACACATAGGGAGACCTTTCTTAAAGCATGCTCATGCCTTAAAGAAGGAACCAATTATGATTCACACCAATTGAAGTCAAAAGGCGATCTTCTTTAAGGTGTAATGTGCCTTAAGGAAGGAACCAATGTTAGGTAAAAAGGGAACACAAAAGGCAGCCTTTCTTAAGGCCTAGGTATGCCTTAAGAAAGGAGTCAGTTATGACTCATGCAAATTAAGGATAAAAGGTGGTCTTTTCTAAGAAATGGCTATGTCAAGAAGAAGGAACTAGTAATGGGTCAGAAGAATGGAATACAAAAGGTGTTCTTCTTTGAAGAGTGCCCATAAACTAAGGAATGAATTAGTTATAAGTCATGAAAATTAAGGATTGTAGGCCACCTTCTCTAACGTTAGGCACGTCTTAAGTAAGGAGCTAAAAACAGGTTAAATGAATAGAATACAGAAGGCAACTTTCCTTAAGGCTTATTATCTATGCCTTAAGGAAGAAACAAATTATAAGACACGTCAACTGAGGATAGAAGACAACCTTTTCTAAATTGAGAGCATGCCTTAATGAAGGAACCAATTATGAGTTAGTTAAATTGAAGAGAAAATTTAACCTTTCCTAAGGCATGGGCATGCCTTTAGCAAAGTACCAATATTGACTCAAAAGAACTAAATGCAAAGAACAACCTTTCCTAAGATGTAGGCATGACATAAAGAAGGAAGTAGTATTAATTTAGCATAATTGAAGATAGAAGGCAACCTTTAATAAGGTGTGGGCACACGTTAGGAAAATATTCAATTATAAGCCAATATAATTTAGGAAAGAAAGCGATTTTCACTAAGGTGTGGGCACACCTTAAGCAATAAACCAATTAGGAGTTGCCAAAATTAAAGAGAAAAGGTGACATTCCATAAGGCATGGTAAGTAATCGGTTATGAGTCGACAAAATATGCTACAACTAAATTTGAGAAATAGATAAGTTAAAGTTGAAGGATTTTAAAAAGAAATTTCTTTTTATTGTAGGTATCAAATCAATGGAGTTAAACATAACTATATATAATCATCCTATAAAATAAGTAATGTGATCTCATATATACAACATAAAAGACACGACTAGAACACTTAAAAATCATCATAAGCTCTAAGTTTAAATGCACTAATCAATTACGAGTTGTTGAATATCAAGTTTTTGCTAGTTTTTTGTTTAGTTCTTGTTTTAGCTTTCTTTAAAAGTTTTAATCTTTTAAAATCTGCTCTTGTTGAAATTTTATGTTTTTGGAGCCTATTTTAAGTAATTGCATTGCATAATCCTTTAATTTGTGTTTAGGATTAATTTGGGGTTAATTAGAATGAGATTTAGGCTAAAAATTTCAAGTTTTGAAGGACTTTGCAGTAGTAAAACTTAGGAGCAAAACAATCATCTGAACCCCTATTTAAGTCTACCTAGAGGAGTAAAACAACGCACTAGAATGATGTTATATAACTCTTTAGCACCCATCATTTTTAGTCCCTATTAAGGGTAGAAATGATGCAGTTTTGCCCTAACCATTGTCTTCTTCCTCTCTTTTCCCTTCTCCTATGATAGACGCAACCCTAACCCTAAAACTGTCTATTTCTTGCTCATTTATCCACAAAAATTGCATTCTTAGGCTCAAATTAAACGAATTTTCAACCTTTAATTAATTCTAGCCTCATTTCACTAAAAAAAACTCCAAAATCGCATCAAATCGCGCTTCAAACCTTCAAAGGTACTATTTACATCGTCCCTTATTTTGCAATTTTCTTGTGATTTAAGTATTATTTTGCAATGATTTTAGTACCATTGGAATCTTTAGATTATTCTCTACCTTTTGGTTCTAATTTTGTGCATTATTATTTCCATTAAAAATTTGAGAATTTTTCAAGTAGGGGCAATTTGGTAATTTCATAATTTAGCATATTTTTGGTTTTAATTGATTTATTCTTTATTCAAGTTAGGTTAAATGTGTTCTTTAAACAATTTCAAGTTGCTTCTAGCTCTAGAAAGTGACTTGCTTATAATGAGTCTTGATTTTTAAGTCGCGAAAATGTCTAATGGTATGATGATCATTTATCGAACCAGTTCATTGTGGAGCGATCTTTAGCACCCTCTATTGATGTTGAGTTCAACGTTTCTGGAGCTTTTTGGGCCTTAGGATGGGACCTTATTCTCTCCTTAGTCGAACCTTATTATCCGGTGCTAGTTCAAGAGTTTTATGCCAATATTAAAGAAAAAGAGGCTGAGGATCTTCTCAACATTCTTTCCATGGTACGTGGTACTTCTGTGGTTGTTACTTGTGCTGTTATTTCTACCTTTTTAAGTATACCTAATGTCGGCAAGATTTATGATCATTGAGTGGATCAGATTCATGGTGATTGAGTGGAATTCAATCCCATTTTTAATATGAATACTGCTTTTACATCTGGTTAGGCCACCAAACAAGCGCTATTATCCCACTTATCAGCTTCTAGTTCAGAAAATGATAGTAGTTGCTCTATTAAGTAGCAATGTGATGCCTAGAGCCAATGGGTTAAACAAAATCAAGTTTGATGAAGTTTACATTTTCCATAAAATTTTTCTTGTAATAGGAGCCATTGAGGGTCTTCCCCTCTCTCCTTTTATTCTCTCCATCATGCATAATGTGGTTCGTTCTAAGCATGTGGACAAGAACTTCTACATAACTTTTGACAGTTAAATGGTTGTGAAGCCTCAACCTAACTCTATTATTAAGCACCCTATCTTAAAGTAGTGGCAATATGCCAAGGTCAACTTGGAACCCTCTTTGGGGCAATGAGCATGTGGATGTTGATGATGCTCCAGCACCTGGAGCACCTCTGCCAGTTGCAACACCTATAAAAGGAATGGATGAGGTTTTTTCAGAGGCCACTCCTAATGTCCATCGCCTCCACCTACTCTTGATACGCCTACAGTTATACCTCCTTTTAGTTTTGAGGATCAGATGGCTATGCTTCTTCACTTAGAGTAGCATATGTTGAGGATTGAGTCTAAATTTGATGATGTTTATGAGCTAGTGGACATAATTTAAAGTCAGTTGGGTGTCCTATGGGATTATATTCAAAATCAGTTGCCTCCTAATTAGTATAGCCCTTTTGACTTAGGCTAGCTCTTTTGTTTTTGGATATGGCTCTTTTGTTTTGTTTGTTTGTTTTTTTTTTTTTTTGCCTAGTTACCTTCTTTTGATGTATTTCTTTTTGGTTACTTCTCTAATCTCTTATAGACTTTAATGTATATGCTACCCTTTTGGGTGATATATTTATAGAGCATTCTTTTGGTATTTGTGAACCTATGTTTTTATGTTTTTCTTTATTCTTTCCAACTTACTATCACCAATTTCTCCTTTTATCCAAATCAATTTTCACTTCAGTGGATCATCAAGTGATATTATTATTCTGTTGGTTAAGTTACTTTAAAACTTTGGATGATTTTGAAACCATTTTTACTTTGAAAACCAACGAAATAAAGGTAATTACACCTATCGCAAAAGTAATAAAGTGGAGTAATTTTTCAGACTCCAAGTGTCGAACCCATGGGGAATATGTTGCTTAATTACTAGGTTGATTAGATTACGATTATTTAGGAAAAATCTAGACAATTTGATTAAAAGTTTGAAAATTACTTAAACTAGACTATCTTGGCTTAAACGTTTCAAAAATGAATTTTAATTGCTTTTGAAAAATTTTGAAAATTACCAAATGTGTAAATTAGCTATGGATTAGATGATTGATGATTTTATTGAGCTTTAAAAAAAATTTAAAGTCTGACTAAATTCCTTCACAAAATCAAAACAAAGCTATGGTTAATACTTTGCTTTTTCTCTATTTAATCTTGCCTAAAGTTTGGTTATGCTTTAAAATCAAGTAAATGAACTTTAATTTCAAGAAGGTGAGTTCTGGAAAATTAATCCCAGAACTCCAAATTTCACAAAAAATCCAAGTTTAGTCATGCAAGGATTAATTCATGTTGCTTATTGAGTTTTCAAATAATTTAAGATGATTTCTCATGCTTAAACTATCTTAAACACTAATATTAAGTGGCCAGCTTAAAATTGGTTCTTTCAAACCCTAAATAAGCAAAATACAGACATTTAAACATGCATTTAAACTCTTTCAATTCATCAAAACATCAATCCATAGCAACAAAAACGATTAGCGATACATCTGAATTAAAACATACAAGATATGCATTTTAAGCCACATACTTTAATAAATCTACAAATATAAGTTGAATAAAGTAGTTTAGAAGTTACAAAACACGTTTAGAAAGCTTCTGGACAAGTCTTGAACTTCTTAACTTGATCTAGACATCAACACAACTTCTGAATCCATAAGATCTAGCAAGGAAATCAAAGAATATTTAAGAATATACACATAAGAACATGAACTTTGATTAATCTGAAAAATAGGAGAATATAAGGAATGATCTGAGTTAGAAAACCCCTTATAATGATTTAGAAACTCATATACATGTCTTAGGTTTAGTATTAAAAAAAAGCAACTCAAAATACAATATGAAAACTAGAATTACATGTGTTTGAAGCTTGAACTACCTAAGAAAAAACAAGAGAGAAGCAAGAGCTTCTCTATCTAAGTTTGATCTGAAGTCCCCTAATTCTCTACGTGTTTTCTGTGTTTTCTTAGTTGTATGCAGACACCCTGGACCTCCCACATGTGCTAGCAAACAATAGAATTAATTAGGAATACGCTAGGGTTGAAATCATTAAGATTTGGAGCTGAAATTGTTGACTCTAGCAACTAACGGCACCTTACCACCAAGTAAAGGTGCCATTAGTGCTCGATTTCTGGCACCATAAATGGCCACCTATTCTATAACTAATGACACCCTGCCAGTGGGCCATTTATGAGTAGAACCAAGGGATTTCCTTCATGTTTTTGCTCCAATCTTCAACATTAAGCTTCATTCTACAAATTAAACATAATAAGACATTAATTTAGCATTTAAACACTGAATTAGGGGTCATAATTCAACAAATTAACCATTAAAACTATATCAGGTTGACCTCTAACATATACACACAATAATTATACTCATAAAACCTTTATCTAAGCTTGATCATGTAAAAGTCAAATATCTTATGCCATTGTTGTGGATACTGTTTTAATTTATGTAGCAATTTCTTCAATCCACAAACCAAGTGTTCCTTTCTATATTAATTGAACCCATTTGATTGTACCATGTAGATTTCTTCCTCCTGATTACTGTGAAGAAATGTTGTCTTCACATCAATCTAATCCAAGTGCATATCCCTAATTGGCTACCAATCCTAATACTTCCATATAGTTGTGTGTCTGATCACAGAAAAATATCTCGTCATAATCTATCCCTTTTAGTAGTGAGTACAACTTTGCTACCAACTGCGCCTTGAACCTTTCTCCCTCTTTTTCTGACACTGCGGGCCTCCTTTTGTACACCCACTTATATTTTATAGCTCTCTTCCCTTTAGGAAGCTCAACCAACTCCTAAGTTTGGCTTTTATAAAGTGGCTCCATCTCCTCTATCATAGCACTCATTTAATTCTCCTAACTGCTCACAGTCTCTTGAAAAGAAACTAGGTCTTCATTATTAATGGTGAGTGCATATGAAACCAAATATTCAAAACCATATCTCACAGCGAGTCTTATAGTATGTTTGGGTCTAATATTGGCTACAATTTGCTACTTTCCTATAGGTAAAATAAAACCTTCAACCCTCGTACTAAAACTTTCTTTTAAACATCACCATCTGTTGTATCCCATTCTAACTCCACCTATACTAGCTTTAAACTAGTGCTTCTCTCTCCTATTTTTGAACCAACCTCTTTATCATACTTTTGTACTATGGGCATCTCATCAAACACTGTGTCTCTACTGTTCACCACCTTCTTAGCCTCTGGATTCTAGAACTTATACCCTTTTACTTCTTTTACATAACCTAAGAAAATAAACTTTTTTTATTTCGAGTCAAGCTTCGATCTCTCATCACTGGGAACATGTATATATGTAGGACAACCAAATATCCTCAAACTAGAATAACCAATAATGTTTCCTATCCATACCTCTTTTGAAAATTTCCCTTCTAATGAAACCCGTGGTGATCTGTTGATGAAAAAACATTCCATACTCATAGCCTCTACCCAAAAGCCTTTTGAAAGCCCTGCATGTAATCTGAAACACCTATCCCTTTCCATGATATATTTGTTCATCCTTTCTAAAACTTAATTTTGTTGTGGTGTGTTTCACATTGTAACATATCCCTGAATGCTATGCTCCTAAAAAAACTCTTGAAACTATGATTCTGTGTACTTTATACCACTATCAAATCTCAAGTACTTGATTTTTCTTCCTATCTGATCCTCTACCTTAGCGTTCCACTTCTTGAACTTGGTAAAGACTTCTTAATTTGGTTTCATGAAGTACACCCAGACCTTCCTATAAAAATCATCAATAAATGGGACAAAATAGCAAAATCCACCTAATGATACTTCTTTAGTAGGACCCCATACATCCGAATGAACATAATCTAATATACCTTGTGTCTTATGCTTACCAGTCTTAAAACTCACTCTAGACTACTTTTCAAGCACACAAAACTTGCAAAATGGTTGTTGACTCCATACAACAAACCATGGTTATGTAGTTCTATCCTCCCACACTCATTGAGATGATCCAACCTCATGTGCCATAGCATAGTGTTATTCTTTGACTTTATAATATTAACTCCACCTACAACCATGTTTCTTATCAGCTTGTAGATATTTCTTACAATTTTCATCTCTTTCATCACAGTCAATGCATCCTTAATAACCTTATTATTTCTGATAACTCTAAATTTGTACTCTAAACCATTAGCATGAAACATCCCTAAGGAAATCAAGTTCTTCTTTAGTTTTGGCATGTGTCTAACATCACACAACATCTGTAGAACTCTATCATACATCTTAATTCTTACTTGTCCTATTCTAACAACTGTACATGCCTTATTATCTCCCAAGCGATAAGCCTGTCACAGACTACCAAATAATAAAATACTTAACTAACCTAAATAAGTAGCTGTGGCAAGTCAAGGTTGATCCCATAGGGAGCTAAGATATGCTAAATCTATTCTAATGCTGCCTACAAAGGAAAAACAAAATCCCTTGGATGCAAAGGCATCAAAATTAAACACCAAGACAAATAAAGGAACAAAAATAAACAAGAAATGAATAACAAATACGAAAGCTGGGTGAAAGATAAATATGGGATTCTAGGCTTATAATTGATCCTCGAAACAAATAATTTGCGATTATTCTAAGATCTAGCCTATAGGTTCAAATAAACTTTTAAACCCTCAGTTCCTTCAAATTTAGATAGGTCTTATATAATAAAAAATATACTCCTAATCACGAGACAACCTAGAATAAGCTCTCTAGATTTAACGACACAGTAACATTAACAAACTAGGGAATAACTAGTCTACGTCACAATCTTGCAAGCTCGGATTAGGTAACTTAGAGAATTGGAATTCTAGGGTAAATTGATTAAGTTCACTGAAAAATTCAATTAACCTATTGCTACCTATAGAAATCACTAGGACTATTACGTATCACAAGTTCATTCTTAGCAATGTAATTAGAAATTAAACCTAGGATGGTAAATCCTAAGAATAAATCCATAATTCATGACATTGATTTGGAATTCCAATTCAACTACATGACTAAAGGAAGGAGAGGTCCAAGTTGTATGTCAAAATCTTTGACTTCTCTTAAGCCTTCCATCTGATTTGTTTGTGACACATTTTTAACCATGGGAGGAGTTTAAGTTCCATCTATTTGCAAGCAAGCTCCAACTCCAAGCCAAGTAAGGAAGAGCTTAAGGTTAAAGCCATCCAAGCCATCACTTGTTAAGAACTCCCAATTTTTATTTTCAGTTGACTAGCCTCCTTATATATGGCTCTCTTAAGAGTTTGTTTCCTTCCTCTTTTAGGGCTACACCTGTTGTTGTTTAATGGAGGACTTGCTGCAGTCCTTATATGCATGAAAGGCTTCACCACATGTGCTACCATACTGTCATATTCAAGGATGAGCTGTTGCCATTTTGGACAGCTTAAGCTCTTCTTTTAAAGTTGCCATTTACTCCTCTAAACACGTCATTTTTTCTGTTGTTTTGGATGACTTGTAATGCTTATTTAGTTACGTTTTAGATATGAAGATAGGGTTGTCCATAGGCTACCAAATCTTCAATGACTTCATTCTAAAACCAAGATCAAAGTGCATCATTTTTCTCCTCTCTTAAACACTAAGGAGTTGCTTGAATTTCAGGTATATGTTCCTTGGTTTCTTTCTTTAAAACGCTCCCATGCTTGCCATATTTGATGGATGAAGGAAGCTTCTTAGATGCTCCACTTAAGATGATGTTGTTCGATGGTTGGAAGTCCAAAAATATTTTTTTTGCTGCTCCTTTAAACATGATTTTGCAGTTGTGTTTTGATGGGTGAGGGCTATCCAAAAATGCTACTTTTATTCCCTAAGGTTGCCTTGTTAAAACACTCTCATTGGCTTCCTATTTTCATGAAAGAGAAGTGATAGGGGTCAAATTGATATGATGTTCTTGGTTGATTTTGTGAATTATGACCCCTAATTCAGTGTTTAATTATTTAATTGATTCCCTATAATGTTTGATTTACAGAATGGA
>JAOXYD010166495.1:0-10153 GCA_028565735.1 Pinacopodium congolense | reverse complement strand
TAACCTGTGTTTGCCTCTAGAATTTTCAAAATTGGTTTTATTTCATAAACATTAGTGACACACTATAGAAGGTGTGTTTGATTACATAATTTGGGGAATTGATTTGTGTTAGTTGTTAATTGTGGTGCATGTTACACTTTGCCTTTAAAATAGATTTGATAGGTTACTCTTGACTTGTAGAAAATAAGATTTGAATTGCATAAGTAATTTATTGTGAATTGGACTGGTTTAGACCTTGTATGTACATTAGACATTGCATAAAGCATAAGCATTGTATTGATTGTATTTGAGCCCCTTTCTTGAATTGATTTTGATTAAAGTTTAAGAAACCATATAAGCTTGTGATGAAGCTAAAAAAAGCTTAGTTTAGGGGTTGTCAATGTGGGACAAAAATTGTATAATTTGATTGTGTTGATCGAGTTACTCTTTACCCACTTAAGTAAGATTATGATAGGTTTCTCTTGACCTTAGAATTCAAGATTGTTGGCTAAGTTCCTATTGGCCTTTAATCAAGATTATTGGATAGGTTTCTCTTGACCTTTAACTAAGATTGTTGTAAAGGGTTTCTCTTGACATTTAATCAAGATTGTTGTAAAGGTTCATCTTGACCTTATGATAAAGATTATTGTAAGGGTTACTCTTCGCCCAATCAAAGTAAGATTATTTGTTAGTGAATTTCCAATAAGTAGTTAGAGAGATGACGTAGTTTATCTTTGAAGTAGACGAACCTCTAAAAATCTTGGTGTTCATCTCTTTCCATATCCTATTTATATTTATACTTATTGTGTTTGTTTTATTATTGATTTAATTTGTTTAATATTGGCATAAAGTTTGGCATTTCATTTAGATTGAATTTTAGTTAAAGATTACTTTTTATTAAAATTAACCTAAGATGTTTAAAGTATTTTAATTTATCAAAAAAATTTTAAACATCCAATTCATCCCCCTCTTGGATGTCATAGGGCTTACAAATATATTCTCTAATTGAAAATAATTATAAAAATATTTATAATTAAAAATTATTTTATTTCAATAAAATAATTTAAAATCTTTTGAAGAAATAAGTTCTTTTACATATATATATATATTATTTGTTATAAATCAATAATATATATTTAGATATAAATTTATTTATAAAAGTTATTTTTTAGATATTATATGTTAATTTATTCAAGAATTATTTTCTTTAGGTAAAAGACTTAGCAATTCTAAAACTTGGATATATCTTGTAAAAGCGAGAACAATATATAATTAAATATTTGTTAAAAAAACTTTAAAATTATTATAAATACTTTCTAATAAAATATTAGTGTATTAATCATTTATTATTTTTATAAGGAAAAAACTAATTTTGACCTAATTTAAACGAATGTTAGAAGGTTGGTTACTAAATTGAAAATTTTTAAAAGATTATTCACTAAATTGAAATTTTTTTAAAAGATTATTCATTGAATTGAATATTTTTAAGGATCGAAGTTGTCCACATAACAAAGTTGTTAGCCACTTTAGCATGACACTAATGACGTTTAATTTTTTATCTTAATTAATTGACTTTTTAAAGTTTAATCACTTAATTAAAAGTTTTTAAAAGTTTATCATTCAACTAAAAAAATCTCAAAAGATTACTTAATTTTCTATTTATTATCCTAAAATTTTATGAATAAGGGTTTTAGTTTTCTTTGTGAAACTTTATTTGTCTTTAATAATATCTGTAAGATATATTAATTATCCGTTAATTATCATTCAAATATTTTTAGATAGTATGAAGAATTGGATTATCTATTAACAATGTGTTGAATTACTAATTAATCTCCTTCATTAATGTTTTAGATATTGTTGGAAAAAACTAAAACATTTAATGAGACGTGTGTAGTCTTTACATATCTATTTTTTTTAAATAGATGGCAAAAAATTATCATTTTAACCCTAAATTTTTAATTAATATTCAAGTCAGACCCTAATATTTCAGAATATGTAGGTCAAAACTTAACATTTTAAAAGTATTTAAAAAGAACTATAATATTTTTAAAACGTTCAAAAATAACTTTACACTCAATATTTAATAGAAGTTTGATCGGGGTTGTTTTTAAACGTTTTTAAAATGTTAGAGTTCTTTTTGAACATTTATAAAACGTTAAGGTTCTTTTTAAATATTATAAAATATTAGGATTTGACCTAATATAAATAAAAATGCTGGGGTTGATATAATGTTTTTCGCCAAAATAAAATATTTCATTATTTATGAGAATCGACAATGAGATTGAATGTCAAGTGTTCAAAGGATATTTCAGAAAATGATGCTTGGGCTGGTGCTTCAACTCCGTCTTTTGTTTTTATTTTTTTCTTTCCTCATTTTCTGTTACTTGTGAGTTGCCAATAAGAGAAAAGAAAAAAAGGGGAAAAAAAGAAAACAAAACGAGGTCGTTAGAGGTGTGCCTATTGCCAGTCGTTGATAGAATGAGCAGCATGAAATGAATGAGGGACTAGTTAGATGGTGAAGGCATAGATAAAATCAAAAAACAGAAAAAAGAATGAAAAATAAAATGCATAAGGTGCATCGAGAAGAAGATGAGATGTATGTATCTGGTTAAATTTGTATTAGTGCTTTTATTTTCCATCTTTTCATGTGTTAAATTTCTTTGATTTTGATTTTTGAAGATATACTTATTGAAAATTAATCTTATTTATGCTAAAGTGTATTTTGGAATCAAATAGAAAGAATTGCAAAAATTTTGCGACAAAAAGAGTTAAAACAAGTATTAGAGTTAATTGTACATGGCCTCGTGCATATGATAACTAAAACAAAAGAAGGGGATTTTTATATTTGTGGTTAGACTTTTAAGAGAAAAACAATTTTAGAGGGATTAAAAAAAGAAAATAAAAAGAAAGCAAAATGAAAAAGAAATGTAACCTAAGGGAGGCCAAAGAGTGAAAGGCCCAAATCAAATCTAAAGGTGGGGGCATGCGCTAAAAATATATAAAAACATGAGTTGTATAAAAAATAAGCTTTGGGGTGGCTAAACCAAAGGTGGTAGTAGTTGAAACAAAAAGGTAAAATCAAGCAAAGGGATTAACGCGCAAAAAGATAAACATGTGGGACAGTAAGAGAACAAGGTTAGCAACTCAAGCGAGAGGAGGAATTAATATGAAACCAAGGAGGCGGCTAGAAAAAGCAAGAACACAAGCTTTGATAGCCCTAAATCTGCTAAAAAAGAGAAGACGCATAAGTTAGAAGATAAATAATGATTTTTAGTAACTAAATTTTATTTCTTGGTTAACAAAATCCTAGTTATTAAACTTTGGATGTTTTAAGACCTTTGTTCGTCATTTGAATTAATGTATTAGTTAAGTATCAATTATTTTTCCAAGTTATTATTTGATTATTTGATTTTTCAGTTAGGTGTGTAACTAGTATACGATTTTATTCAATCAATTATTAGATTAAACAAATTGAAGTTCAATCCTTTTAATCAAAAGTAGCGACTAAGATTTTTTTCTACTACGTTAAGGATGAGATTCTAGAAAAAATAATTTTCTAGGCTAAATATACATCGTATGCATATTGTCTAATTTTTTGATCTTCTTGATTTGTAAAACTATTATTTAATTAAATATGAGATTGTATCTAAGTTGTTGATTAATAAGTATTAATTTGAATACATATTTCGGTTAACTAAATATAAGAGAAGATAAGTAAAGAAAATTACTATGATGAATGCTTAATAAATAAATAAATTATTTTTAGTGTCGATAATCAACACAAGTTCAATAGCGAGGGAGACTGGAAACCAAGATTTATTATTATTGATTGTTAAATTTTCATTGTTTTCGGTTAGTTATTTTTAATTTAATATTTTAAAGTTAAATTCTGTTTAATTCACAATTAAAACCCCCTTTTTTAGTGTTTAACTACTAACGTTAGAATTCCTCGTGAGAATGATCCATACTCTTCACTACTACATTAATTTATATTATAAGAAGTTGGTTTCTTTTTATATTTAGTTACAAGTGACAATATTCACCAAATTTTGATACTGTTAGTGGGGAGTTTTTTATGATATATATATATATTATGTGCTCAAATTAAACTAAAATCTGTAGTACAATCTTAAGATAGAGAAAATAGTAAAGGCATTAAGAAAGCAGATGAAAGAAAGATGCCAAGCACTAAGAGAAAAATGAGAGAGAGAAAGGAATACGGCTACTGATCACATTTTATGTCAACTAGCTGCCTCAGCTGAGGATCGGTAGCCTTACTACATTAATTTTCCAAATTTAGGTGATAATAACACTTTTACGTTGAAGTTGAGATTGATTTACTTGTTACTCATTTTTCGAGACACACTAGGAGAAGATCATTATAAGCACTTAAAGGAGTTTGATGTTGTTTGTATAAAGATGAAGCTTACTAATGTCATCAAAGAGCAAATAAAACTAAAAGCTTTTCTGTTTTCTGTCAAGGATGATACCCAAGACTAGTTATATTATTTATCTATTGGAAGTCTTACAACATGGGTAGAGATACATAAGCTATTTATAGAGAATTTTTTCATAACTTCTAGAGCTGTTAATATCAGAAAAGAAATATGTGGTATCTGACAAAATACCAGGGAGCCACTATATGAATATTAAGAGAGATTTAAAAAACTGTGTACAAGCTGCTCCCTCCACTAAATCTGTGATCAATTTTTAATTCAATATTTTTATGAAGATCCTTTGACCAACTGAGAGGAATATGATTGATGCTAAAAGTGAAAGGACTTTAATTGATAAAATATTAGCTACTGCATGGGATTTGATATCAATTATGGCTTTTAACTCTCAATAATTTGGAGCTCGGAATGATTATAGTTCAAGACATGTTAATGAAATGAGAGTTTTATCACTAGAAAGAAGATTATTTGATTTGACATCTTTAGTGTGTCAACTTGCAATATTTAAGAAAGAGGAAGTAAATACTTTTAGCATTTGTTCTATGGTTAGTCAACCTGCAAATATGTGTCCTACTTTAAAAGAAGATCAGTTTAAACAAACCAAAGCAATGGGTGGTTTTCTTAGATAACCTCAAAGGAAATATGACCTATTGTCAAAGATATATAATCTAGGTTGGCCAAATCATCCAAACCTTCCTTATGACAACAACTAGAGACAACAAGTAAGTTTAAAATTTCAACCATTTAAGCAGCTTCATATGTCTAGACAACAGCAACAAATGGAGAAAATTTTTGGTAAAAATAATTCTTTGGAAAACATAGTTAAGTCATTGGGCATAAATACCTTGAAATTTTAGCAAGACACTCAAACTAGCATCCAAAATCTTGAGACTCAAATAAGTCAAATGACGATTGCTATTAATAAGTTGGAGATACTAAATTCTGGAAAACTCCCTTCTCAACTTGAGGTGAACGCGAAGAAGAGTGCTTATGCTATCATACTTTGGAGTGGTAAAGAGTTAAAGAAATACACCCCAGAGGTTTATAAGCGAGAGGTTGAAGTAGAAGTAGAGAAAAAAGCTTCAAAGTAGCCACAAAAGAAAAAGGAAGTGATTCTTGCTTTGTTATGCCAAAGTTCCGTGTGTAACCCCCTTTTCCCTGTTGTTTTGCCAATAAAAAGAAGGAGCAGGAAGAGAAGGAAATTCTGAAAACTTTTTATAAGATACAAGTAAATATCCTATTGCCTGATGCTATTAAATAAATTTCTTTAAAAACTCTTAACGTTAAAGAGAAAGTTAAGTGGTAATGAAAAGGTGTGATTAGGTGAGAATGTTTCAATTACACTTCAAAAGAAGTTACCTCCTAAGTGTCAAGACCTAAGTATGTTTACAATCCCTTGTAATAGGTAATCTAAAAATTGAGAAAGCATTTCTAGACGTTGATGTGTCAATTAATGTTATACCTCAATCTATTTATGAATCTTTGAATATGAGGCCTCCAAAAGAAACTGGTGTCATAATTCAACTTGCTAATCGATTTAAGGCTTATCCTCAAGGCGTCCTCGAAGATGTTTTAGTTCAAGTCGATAATATGATTTTTCCTGTTGATTTTTATGTCTTACAGATGGATAATGAAGATTAATCCACTTTAGTCCCAATTTTATTGGGAAGACCATTTTTAAAAACCTCTAGAATGAAAATTAATGTTTATGATGAGTATTTAACTATGAAATTTGATTGTGAAGTGATTAAATTTAATATTTACGGTACTATGAAATTTCCTAATGATGATCAGTTTTTCTCTTCTATGAGTTTTCTCGATACTTTGATATAGGAAACCAATTAGTGTGTCCGCCTAGCTAATACAACATTCAAGAAGTGTTGTTGGGAAGCACTCTTAGATTTCTTTTAATTTGATTTCTTTCATTTTTATTTTTAGTTTTATTCATCTAGAAAATAAAAAACAAAACAAAACAATCATTTCTTTTCTCAAATACATAATACCATTTCTAATAATCTCTTTGAATCAGTTCATGTTTCATTTTTTTCCTTTGCTTTGCATACCATTTACAACAAATGGGAAGAAGATTGGATAGATTAGAGAAGAATCAATTTGCCTTCTTCTAACACCATAACTTTTGGCCCCTTTTTTCACCAATACCTTGATGCATTAATAGAGAAGCTTCTTAAACCTTTTTCTCCTTTATTTTCATTTTCTTTCATGCAATTTTCTTTTTGCGCCTATATTGAGGACAATAAAAATTAAGTATGGGGGGAAGTGAAAGCGATGAATGAATGTTTATGTGACTGTATGTTTTGTTATTTTTTTAGTTAAAAAATTGTTTATTATTTCCTTGTTTATTTTTATTTTTATTCCTTTTTTACCTTTATTTGTATGTGATGTGTGTTAAACTGTGAAATTTTATTATAGTAGTTAGAATGAGATTGGGTTGTGTGCTTGAATTTGAAATAGATTACTTGAATATAAGGTGAACTATGTTGACTGATTGAAGAAATTAGTTACATTAACTTAGACAAAATTTTGATACTTGACTAAATAGGTAATGTGTGAAATTATGATAGATTTTCATATAAGCTTGTATGAGGATTTGAGCCTATATGATTGGCTTCTAAATTCATTTATTTTCTTTATTGTGTGTGATGCTCCCTTAAGGAGATTACCTTAAGATCTTGCCTTAAACTGATTTGACACTACTAAATGCATGTTGTAAGGAAAGGATTAAGACTTTCTTTGTTTTTAACACTTTGAATTAAATAACCAACTCGATTTATTATCCTTTGCTAACCTCTTTTGAGCCTTTAACTCTTTTTTTTTCTTAAACTAAACACTTATGTTAAAACCCGAGAATCCCATTAGCCTTCCTTAATTACAATTTTAATGAAGTGCTATGTGAGCATTGATGTCTATAGTGTGGGACCTTTGATTTACATTTTATTCTTAAATGATTTAAGAGGTACATCTACTTATGTTAAGTGTATATTTACTATTATTATTTATTTAGTTTTTAGTTTTATTTAAGTAAAAATGAAAAAATGGAAAAGAAAGGAAATGAAAAAAAAATAAAATATGACAACAATAGTTAGTGATGAGTAGCCAGTTTTATTTACGTGAATGTTTCAAAAATTACATTTGGTTGTCCCTATAAACTTAGTGCTTTGTGAATACTTGTGAAAAACTCTTCAAATCTTTGTGACTCACTTAAATCTAAGCCCTATTACAACCCTGAATAAAAGTTCATTTGATCCTTGATAACATATAATCTATGTAAAAGAAGATTGGTGAATTTGCAAGCTTATGATAGTATGGTCTTTTAAAGGGAGACTTGAGCTAAAACACCAATCTTTAAATATTTGAGTGAAATGAGTGAAAATCATGAAGAAAATCCATCTTCATTTTATGCTTGCCTTTGATCAATAGTGTCTTCATTTGATTTTATTTATATACACTAATGAAAACCAACTATGATGTGTATAGTAGCCTAGTGCTTGAGTTTGCTAAAATTTGAAAGATTCCATGTACTCGGTCTCTTTAAAAATAAATTGATAGAATGTAATGATTTGATTTAATATGCTCAAGGGCTAGCAAATAATTAAGTGTAGAGGAGTTTGTTAGTGTCTTTATTGTCCATCTTTTCATGTGTTAAATTTCTTTGATTTTAAGGTTTGAACTTATACTTAATGAAAAATAATCATATTTCATTTCAAAGTGTATTTTGAAATAAAATGAAAAGAATTACAGAAATTTTTTGATAAAAAGAGCTAACATGGCCTTGTGCAGTAATAATCACGTGACAGCTGGCAAAAAAACTTTTAGAGACTCTATTTTGACTTTAATCATACATATGATGGCTGAAACAAAAGAAGGGAATTTTCATATTTTTTGTTGGACTTTTAAGTGAAAAATAAAATTTGGAGATATTAGGGGGAAAAAAAAATTAAAAAAAGGAAAATGAAAAAGAAACGTGACCTATAGGAAGCCAAAGAGTGAAGGACTTAAGTTAAATCTAAAGGGGCATTAGATACATAAAAAGGGCTTTGGGGTGTGGCAATAGCTGAAACAAAAAGGAAAAATCAAGCAAAGGGATTACGGTGCAAGAAGATAGAAACTTAGGATAGTAAGAGAATAAGGTTGGTGGCTCAAGTGAGAGGAGGAGCTCATACGAAAACAAGGAGGCAACAAATCTAGGATGCGGCTACAAAAAGCATAAACACAAGCTTGGACATCCCTAATTTTTTAAAAAAAAAAGAAGACACGTTAGCTAAAAGATAAAGCATGGTTTTTGATAACTAAACTTTATTTCTTGGTTAATGGAATCCTGGTTATTGAACTCCAGATGTTTTGAGACCTTTGTTCTTCATTTGAATTAATTTTTTAGTCAAGTGTTGATTTTTTTTTTGAGTTATTGTTTGACTGTTTGATTTTACGACTAGGTGCGTAATTCATGTGTATTTTATTCAATCAATTGCTAGATTAAACAGGTTAACATTCAATCATTTTAATAAAAAATAGCGACTAAGATTTTTGTTTACTACATTAAAGACATAATTCTAGGAAAAATAATTTTTTAAGCTAAATATACATCATATGTATGTTGTCTAATTTGTCGATCTTCTTGATTTGTAAAATTATTAATTAATTAAATTTGAGATCGTATCCAGGTTGTTGATTAATAAGTGTTAATTCAAATACATGTTTTGGTTAACTAAACATAAGAGAAGATAGGTAAAGAAAATTATCATGACGAATGTTTAAACAATAAATTAATTATTTTTAGTGTCGATGATGAACACAAGTTCAATAACGATGGAGACTAGAAACCAAGATTTATTATTATTGATTGTTAAATTTTCATTATTTTATCGTTAGTTATTTTTAATTTAATATTTCAATTAAATTTTATTTAATTCATGATTTAAAACTCCTATTTTTATTACTTAACTACTAACGTCATAATTCCTCATGAGAATGATCTCTACTATCTACTATTACATTAATTTGTGTTGCATGAAATTGATTGCTTTTTTATATTTGGTTACAAATGATAACATTCACCAATTTCATTGAGACAGGCACACCTAACAAAATGCATGCACTTATAGCCCACCTATTCCTTTTTTAAATAAAAAAATATATAATAAATTTAAAATGAGGTTTAGAGATCCATTAATAAAAAAAATTACAAATAAGTTTTCTAATTATAATAAGCTAATTTGTTTAGTTGCACAAAAAATTAGTAATAATTTTCTAATTAAAAACTATTTAATTTGGTTAAAAATTAGAAATAAGTTTTTAATTAGAATAGAAATCTTAATAAATTTTCTAATTAATGATAAACTAATTTGTTTATTTAAAGAAAATTATGAATAAGTTCCTATTACTTCAATTGTATTTGAAAATGGTTATTTGAATTTAATTGTTATATGAATGATGATTGAACACATATGTGATCTTTTAATTTTATAAGTAGTTGAATTTCAATTATTCACTCAATGTATGTATGATGACAATAACGTGCAATTATGATATTTTTCTTTTGCTATAGAAAGTTAGAGTTTTGAACATGGTTATTGCATTAAAGAACATAGTTGTCTAAGCTTAATATAAGTGAGAAATTGAATAATGACAAGTATGAGATATGGAACATGAAAATCTAATATATATTTGAGGATGTTGAACAAAGGGTTGGTTTCACCTTTGTT
>JAOXYD010166475.1:0-10153 GCA_028565735.1 Pinacopodium congolense | reverse complement strand
TGAAATCATCTAACTTGTAGATGTAAATGCTTAGGAGCCATTTGATTAGGCTTTTGGTTGTAGTTTCCGGTTGTGGATGTTATATTTTTTTATTGGATTTTGTGTATTTTTATAGATTTTTGTGTTATCTGTCTTGATTTCTATGCTGTATTAGAGGGTTTTTTTTCGATTTCTGTGATGTTCTTTATTGATTTTTGTATTTAGAAAATTTGAAAACCAAATCCAAAAGCCAAAACCTTTTCAAACGGGCCCTTAGTTATCAATTCTTTCATAAAAAGTTTTAGATTGATAAAATAGCTAAAATCAAATTTATATTAATGTCGCGGTTAAATATGGTTTGATTATACATAGTGGTCTATGGTCCTTATATAAGCTTTATATGATGATTAATCGCTATGCATGTTTTAGATGTTTTTTTTTACAAGATGCTTTACTTTGTGGTTTTGTTGGTGGACATTCAGTCTCAGAGTATGTTTCGAAGAGACAAAGAATAAAGAAAATGAATCATTTGCCATGCATCTTATATGAGAGCCTTCTTTTCTATGTTTTGAAAGTTTTTGGAAATCACCATCTATGAAGTTTCTAGCTATATGTTACAAATTTGAAATTGGTGTTAAGAGTAATATTATCTACTATTATTGTGAAGTTTTTGTTATTCCAAATTGCATTTTTATTAAAGATTAATCTCACAGGAAGATCATTATATTAATAAATTGGGATGATTTTATTTTTTCCTTTTAAATATACTTCTCTTCGTATATGCCATATCTACCTCCATTTTTTATACGATCGAGTGGGAAGGATGGTCAGAGCTTCTGTAACTAGTTTGGAATTAGCTTCATCTACTATACAATTCTTTTTGACATTATTATGCAAGTCTTATAATTGGGAATTGTTAAGAAAGGACTTAGATTGCTTTGATTTACACTACAATCAACCTTAAGAGACATGATACATTTCTTATATGCAGCCTACCTTGTAGAACTTGCATTTTGATTCCTACATCATAATAGGGAATCTTTTGGTGCTAAAAATGATCATCTAAAAGATTCTATAAGCATAGTTATCCCTTCAATAATCCTATTAGAATCTTACCATTTTTTTTCATTTATGACAATATCTATGATGTAATTGCAAGATTATGTGCTATTGATACTTGATATTTACGAAACATTCATTTCATGCATTCGGTTAATGGTTACTTCTAATAACAATATTTTTGCACACGCATTACTGATGTATGAGACATTTAAGACATTTTATCATGTTTTAGTAGGTTATATTTGTGTTCATAATATGCTATTAGAAATTTTATCACATTGTAGTGGGTTCTATTTGTGTTCATAATATGTTGTTATGGTAGTATAAGATTTGTTCATAAATCCTTTTGTATGTGAGCATTGCTCTTTCTTTAGATGCAATGTTTTTCTGTTGTTGTATGAAATGAGTACTTCCACAACTTTCTCTTAATATATTATCGCTTTTTGTGAATATTGAGCAGGTTTTAGATAGCTGAGGATATTTATTGATTGTATTACGGCATGGATTGTGGCCTTTTACGATTCTTATAATAGAAATTGTTCAATTATATGAAAACGTATGTGCACAATTGGAGATCTTGTTATATCTAAAAAACATTAATAATGTTATTTGGCTTCTATAGCTCTCATTATCATCCTATATATGATTTGTAGTGTGTTTGGAGGACACTATGATGTCATCCTTTTTAGTTTCTCTTTAAAATGGATGCGGTTCTCCTTTACAGCCACGACAAGTGAATTGCTTGTGAAGCTGGGAATACTGGAAACTTGATGAATGTATTTGGAGCATTGTTTCAGAGTTGAATTAACTTATGCCAAGCAAATGCTGATCAATGTAGACTAGTTTCATACATATTGGTCTGATTATAAGCAAAAATTACTTGTAAGGCCAACGTTTTCATGCACTTAGAATGCATTTGAAAGATCAAAAGTAAAAATGGGCAAGAAGCCAATAACAAGTTGTAGTGGTAGCAAACTTCTAAACATATCTTTACCACTATTGTAATCACTGATCGAGGAGGTTCAATTAAAGAGGATTAAGCATAACCATCAGGTAGTACAAATGCATTCATAACCTATATGATAAAATAAATATTTCAACACGCATTATCTAGAGCTTAACCCAAATAATTATGCATATTATGAATTCAAAGATTTTTATTCTGAATGAAAGCTCTTGACAAGTAAAACAACTTTCTTTAAAGTAACATACTCAAAATTTTAACATATTTCAATGAATTGAAAAAAGCTCATTATAAATCTTAACTATTTTTTTTTGCTAATAAGCGGTGATCCGGGTGACAATTGGCGATGAGATCATAAGATTTTTGTTCAAGACATCGAGACAAATTGATTGGTAATGGTGGTTGCTTGCAATAATGACCAGAAATGACGCATCGATGATTAGAGTTTTTCGTCACTTTTTCTTCTCTATTTTCATGACAATTCCTGTAATATTGATGAATGAAACTGATATGGTGGTAGATTTTTTAACTAGGCATCATAATTCTTCTAGAAATAATGTTATGAAGCACTACTGCTTCAAGGCAGGCTTCCTCGTGTGTATCAACAGATAGCAATCATTTCAAAGTTCTACGAAAGACTCTCTGGTTAATGAAATCAACTACCTGGGTGATTGCCTGGTCAAGTGCAACAATATATGCAGCCAAATTCTACAAGAATACCTCTGCAGCTAGCCTACCACCATATCAATCACAGTCTTTACAAATATTATAGGAACTTTTAAAAGATCAATAATATAGGCAACTAATTGCTCCTCGAAACAGAAATTTCTAGGATAATGACTTGATAGAGCTTACAAAGTCCAATTAAATAATCATATAATCTTTAGCCATTAATGCATGTTGTGGATTATGCGTGCAAAATCAATTAATAACATTCCTACTCCATTTATTGGAAAGCAATGATGCCATTGGCAATTTAAGTAAGATGTCATGGAAAGGAATTTCATCTTTACCTCCATATCTTCAATAACAGTATCATTTGAGATTATTGATGATTCATCTCCGATCGACAATTTATGAATCTGAAATAAGAACATGCACATTAGACACCACTGGAGGCATCTCTAAAATTTCCAAATATATTTTCCATAGAATGATACAATAACCCTTAAATTAAGCTCTTTCAATAGATTAGCTGTTGAGGCTACCTTCTTCAAACCAAATCTATACAGATTCAAAACCTGTAACAAGTCGAGTAGTCGAATGAATACCAGTAAAATCAAGTTTACTAGAGGAATTGATGGGTAGAACTGGCCTTCACTTAATGAAGTAAGGCAACAGGGTAAGTGAAATGACTTTTCATGCAATTGCACAAATGCATCGGATACACTAAGAGAGAGAAATAGGTGGCTGAGGGCATGAAGCCAAGAAGTTTGAAAATGGAAAAAAGGTAAGATTTTGATGATTATGGAACTGTAGTTTCTCGTGTTAAAGAGTCTTTGTAATCAAGCAGAGTTTGTAACCATTTACAAGAATGCAAATTTCTTTGTAATAAAATCTTACAGTGAAGATAATGTTTATAATAAAATATGGTGTTTGGGAAAGCATCTAGAATGGTAACAAGAAGTTAACCATTGTTAGGTTTGCCTCATTGAACAGAAAGGAATCTTAAAGTTTTCAATTGGAATTCTTTGATTGCTTTTAGCACATAAAATGTTTGGTGGAGTAATAAACTTTTCATTCTCTGAACAAACAACAATCAAGAAATAGCAAGCATATGATTTTCTTGGAAGAATGTTAAAAGGAAAAGGTTAACTGAAAATCAACCAAAGGTTGGATCGGTGCAATGTGAAGCAATAATGTAATTTCACGCTGATCGTAAATGCTAAAAAGACAAATCGACATCAAAACATTTTACCAAACAGTTCATTAGATAAAAAGTTTATTTTGCCCTCAACATTTTTGAAATAGTTTAATTTTCCCCTTAATGTTTTAAAGGGTATCATTTTACCTTTATTGTTTGTAAAATGATATAAATTACCCCCTGAACTTTTACTAAATTGAATTTTCTGTCAATCAACCGTTAATTACTCATATGTGGTATGTTGATATGGTAATGTGAGAACCAAATATAGTACTGATATGGATTAAAAAAACATAATTATGACCCAATACAAACCCGAAATAGACACACACTAAAATAATTATTTTAAAAAATCTACATCAACATTATATTTGGATTCCACATTTCCATGTTAGCATTTCACGCGTGCATACTTAACAATTGACTAATGAATAGTTAACTTAGTAAAGGTTTAGTGGGAAATTTGTACCATTTTACAAACGCTAGAAGGTAAAGTTGTCCCTCTTAAAACTTTAGGGGGTATATTAAATCATTTTACAAACGTTAGGGAGTAAAGTGGTACTTCTCAAAATATTAGGGGGAAATTGAACCATTTCTAAAACATTGAGGGGTAAAGTGAACCTTTTTTCCAGTCCATTATTATGAAGAATTTTCCTTAAATAACAAAATTTATGTTCCATTGCATGAAAGAAGATGCATATGCTTTTTTGCATGCCCCTATTGTCTCCTGAAACTATTTAGCTCATTTTGAATTTGAAGATACAAAAATTATATCATGTTCAACAAAACTATCCTATCAGATAATACATTGATAACTCCCTGAGATTTATTACCTATTCAAAGAACACTTAACGATCATCAGATGCACATAATAATAAATAGTCAAAATTAAGTATTCACTTGATCAGGAAAAATAGTACTTGTGTGATAAGATTAATGTAGAAACAAAGAAAATCTTGGTGATGATAGGAAGAGGAAAGGTAATTAAGTATTCAAAGACACTGCGTATTTCATGGTTAAAACAACAAAGCAACTCACTTCATAAAGTGGCATTATAAGACAATTCCATCTAAAGAATGCCTTTTATTTAAGAGAATGTTTTCCAAATTTAGACATTGATGCATACTAAAATAAGGTCCTTTATTTTCAAAGGTCTTCAAAGAAGAAGAAAGGCTTTGACCTACACTAGCTAAATTGAAACAACCAATTTTGCTTCATCAATGCCTTTAAGTTGTCTTCAATAAACTATCTTTACATTTTAAGAGCCAATTTCTTAATTTTGCGTGTTTCAACCTCAAGTGTCAGCCGCCACAAAAATGTTGTCTATGATAGTAATGAGGGCACAACATAAGGGCTTATGTTTGTGGCTAGACATCAGTCTTTCAAGTAACTCATTCATAGGATAGAAGCTTAGGAGCTAGTCAAATAATCAATTAACAATTCTAGCTAGAATTCAATAGAAGAGAAAAATAAACACAAGATCATAAGAAAGGTACAAATAAAATGAAACTAAGGATTTTTGGATTGTGAATTAAGATATTCAGTTTGATGCTTAGACCATGAATTTCTTTCCGCATCCAGAAATTTCATCACGTAAATGTCATAAATCACAATATGGTCAAATTTTGTTTCTTAATTTTCATATCAAACCAAATAAATTCCATATAGGTGTTGTAATTAGCTATGTTCAATGGTCAAGAACTACATCAAGTTTTCTGTTTGACATCCCCGTATAAACCTTCTTAATGTAAGAATGGGCCCTTAAATGCAAGTAGACTTCATTCTTGACCTTTTTACTTTTTCATTTTCATTCTTGATGATTAATATGATATAATGGCTAAAAGCCACTATAATTATGTTTAATTCTAGAATATCTTCCTTTAAAATTCCAATAGACTGATAGTGAAGAACAATAAAAAACAAATACTTTAAATTGCCTAATTCATGTAAATCAATACATACTTACAACCAACGATTTGAGTTAACTTGTTCACATAAGGCCCTTCCACTTTACTTGAAGTTTGTAATCAGTAAAAAGATGCCTGACAGTTATTAAAAAGAGCCAGAAATATGTTATGATGAAAAAGAAATATATTGCATTATTTATATCACAAAGTTTAACCCAAAAATTAATAATGTCTTATTTTCCTATGAATTTAACACAAATGAATGTAACATTTAAGATGCTCAATGGATAATAGTCACAAATCATTAGGGCATTTTGAGAATATATCTAATCCATGATCAATAAATACCCTACTACGTATATTGGCAGATGGCCCCCCACAAAGTGGCATTGCAAATTTCACATGAAGGAATATGACGATAGTCAATAATTATAATTAATATCATATTTTTCGAGTTATATTGAAGTGGAGATCGAGCCAAATTAACTAGGCCCCAATAATGAATAAGATTGGAAAGGAGAGAACTACAAAAATAGTTCAAGGAGCAGTATAAAGGAAAGTAAGGAAGACATTGACTCCATACTCATGAATAGAGTGCATATATTGTTTTTCTTTTGGAGGTAATATGGAAGCAGAAAAAGATTCAAATGAATAAATGTTAATTTATCAGGCACGTAACAATAATATTTGGTCCATAAATCTGTAAAAAAAATAAGAAATGATGTACTTCATTGTAACTCCCAATTTTGTAAGTGCTACAATAGCCTCAATGGCATAAAGACATGTCCTACTAAAAGAAATCAAAATGGCAAAAGAAACACAAACAATATACTTAGAGAAAGACCATAAACTACAAACAGTTTTAAGAATGGGTGTACAAATATTTAACATCCCCATTTGATGCATGAAATTAGCATGAAAAAAAAAATACTAGCAATATAACTCATATGATTCTATAAAAGCCCAAAAAAGTGCATTCATGCAAGTCCTACAATATTTCATTGATATAAAGATTGCAATTGAAGACTAGATTCACGTGAATGACAATGTAAATTGAGGAATACATATATATAATCACACTAAAGGTGGAGAAAAGTTCAACTAGAACTTGTTACCTTTGTTGAAGACACACTTGTTTATGTCTAGAATTTTGATAAAGTTTTTCCATAAGCAGACTCATTTTCAAAGTTCTTGCTTTGCTAGCAATTTCCTTTATCTTCAATGTGAAAAAATACACCCATTAAAGAAATCAATAAGTAAACTATCAAGCATTTTAATAATAACCAGATAAGAAGAATGTAGTTCACACATATGCCTTCAGAATTTATAGAGGAGTTGCAACACAAAGAAAAACTATTCAAATAATTAATAAGTCAAGTAGATCACATGGGTAGCATAATTTAACTACACTTGAAAATTTTATCACATTAACATTAACTACTACTTAAATATGTAGCATTAGCATAAGAACAAGAAAAAATCAGGCATGGAAAAGACAAGGCCAATAAAGTAATAACCTCCATAGAAGTTGCTTTAGTTTCATTCAATGACTAATTACATAAAGTAATCTTGAACTTCACCTATCAGGAAGCATATTGAATGGAATAAATCACAGATATCAAGCAAACAACTACACCAATTCTCACTTATTTCACATCATCCAATAAATAAATTCATAAGGCTAAAATGAAAACCCAATTTGACCTCATTTTTATTAATTTCCAAGATATTAAAATAATTTGGAAAAGAAGACCAATACGACAAGGAACTCGTTTTAACTATTGAAATTTGTTTAGGAAAGTAATGTAAAGTTTCCTTGTATGTATGCTACCAATAAAAAAAGAAAACCAAATCGAGTAAATAACTTAAAAATAGTAAACCCCTACTTATATCAGAAGCTCATTAACACTCATGTGTCGATACTCTCTCTCTCTCTCTCTCTCTCTCTCTCTCTCTCTCTCTCAATAATGTGAAATACCTAACTCTTGTTTTGAGGTTTGGGTTCACATTAAAATTAACAGAAGAGTAAGAAAATAAGAAGCACCTCTTTAGACAATCAAGAATTAATGAGGTAAGTCAATTTTTTTGCAATATAAGTAAATTTAAGGAAATATGAGTTAAGTATGAAATTTATGAGCATTTGAGCAGAGTTGGAGAGATCATAACCAAGGAGAGCGAGCATTTAATCCTTTGAGATTTCTATCTTTGAGTGTGATAATGAGAAAACTAGGTGGCCCCGGTTAGAAGTTATACATGTGAAATGCCTAAAACGATTTTTTGTTCCATCATTCGCACAAATTCCCTCACTTGTTCTTAATACTTATGCATGTAAAATTCCTATTACACCTTTAACATTTAGTAATTTATGTTTCAATAGGAACAATTTTTATTGCTCACTCGGGCCATGTTGATGGGCATTTTAATTGGTTTTAAATGTATATTTTGTTATGATTGCCCATTTATCATTTGAATTATACTAATATAAAGATATTTATGTTTATTTCATGTGTATGTTGGTATTGGATCAAATTGTGAAGATTTGGTTTAAAAGCTTATTTTGGTGGATAAAGAGGAGTTAGATTGAAGCTACATATGCGATGCCTAGACAAGCAGAGTTCGGTTGACCGAAGGGTGAGCAACGGTCGACTAAATAATTCGCAATTAATTTATCAGTAGACCGAATAACAAGGCTCGGTCAACCGAATGAAGGGCAGTGAAGATCAGTCGATCGATCCGTGTCCTGTCCACAGCGTTTTATTTAATGAAATAATGCAGCTTCACTTATTAAGCCCTAAAAAGCCTTCCATCAGGAGTATAAAAGCCGTAAGCAACACCAAAGAGAGGGTCGGCAGACCAAAGAAAAGAGTCATGAGAGCAGAGCGTTGGAGAAGAAGACTTAAGCATCCAGCGTCATTTTTCATCTTTTTCTTAGAGTTTAGCTTAGGTTTTTATTTTATTTTGTTCTTTCTAGCATATTGCTACTAGATTGGAACTTCAAGAGTTTACATATGGATCAAAGGATGGGATCTCAACAGATTTAGACCATATTTCGATTGTATTTCCTTCTCTTTGTATCTATTTTGTATGAATTCTTGATTTTATCAATTGATATGTGTTTATTTGGTTTATTCTTATTTCTATTGATAATTATGCGTACTTAATTGCCTAGTTAGGGTTAGGATTTTAATGGGTTATGTATTATTGGAAGAATTTTGCCTAATTGAAATGCTTAATGTTTAATCTTGCTTAGAAGACCATCTTAGTGAGATTTTTAGATGATTCAATGACCTATGACTAAAGGCGTTTAATTATTGAAAGATTAATTAGGTAACATAATTGAATTTAGGTGTTGAACTAGCCCTAGAGTCTTTTGTAAGGGTTCTTAGAGTTAATGAACTTAATCTTAGGCGTCTTGAAATTAATGGCTTTTATTCTAATGTCTGTTAGACCAAAATTAAATGGATTGAGTTTAGAAGAGAATAGATATTTCCATGATCTGTGGAAGTGTCTTACATTAGTAACGTAAGCCCTAAATCTATCCAACGTTGTGTTGTTGTTTGCTTAACCCATTAGATCCGCAGCTCTAGCTAAATTATCATTTGCTTTACTCCTCTCATTTAGCTTATGTTTAGAATGAACCTTGTTTGTTTTCGTCTTTATTTGTTTCTTATTTGTTCCTCTTAATCAACCATCTTGGAGTTGTCTAGATAATCTTACATTAATTAATCTAGTGTTACACTTAGATTCCTAGAGAAAATAATACTTGGGGTTTACCCCATTTTATACTACTTGTTGACAAGGTTCACTTACCTTTAGTTGGTCTAGGATTAAATTGATTAAAATTATAAGTTGTTTAGATCGAAACATGCCATCTAGTTATTCTGATTATAATATATGGAGAAAGAATATAAGTAAGAGAGCATGTGGATTGGTCTTGTGTATATAGTAAAAAGGCTGTAAGAGATCAGACCTATAGAGGGATCAAAATGATAAAGAAAAAGTAGTTAAAGGTTTTTTTTATTGTTAGTTAAAGTGTGGCTGCTCATGAAATTGATGTAAGATCAAGAGATTCCCACAAAACCTATGTTCTTGAATTGTCAAATTATTATATAATTTACTTTAACTTAAAATTTTAAAAAATTAATTTACTAATTATTATAAATATCCGTTAATTAGATAATAGTTGTGATAATTTATTTAATACATCCATAAACAATAAATTACTTGACTTTACTAATATAAAAAATAATACGTTCTTTATTTTCTTTTCCTGTATTTTTTTCCATTTCTTCACTTGATATAGGTAAAGTTTTTAATTTAAAAACCAAACTTTTAAATTTTATATATGTTAACTGTTAATATTTTTATTTTAAGCTT
>JAOXYD010166465.1:0-10154 GCA_028565735.1 Pinacopodium congolense | reverse complement strand
AAATTGAGGAGGAGTAGTAATGTTTTACCTATTGTACGTTTTTAAATCATATAATGTTAATTAATTGATGTGTTTAAATTTGAAAATATGATACTAAATTATTTTAAACTGTTAGTCCTTGATTTTGAAATATTTAGGGGGAGTTTATCAAATTGATTATGTTGTGTAAAGTTTATCATGTTTATTGTTTATAATATCACTTGGTTTTGTCATCAACAAAAAGGGGGAGATAGTTGAATCAAGAGAGGTTCCACCTTATTTTGGTAACAAAAAACAAAATCTACTACTAATGTTTTTGCTTTTAAGTGTGTTGAAAGATAGGTTGTACAAAGCTAAAGATTGATCACTCAAAGAGCTTTAAAATGGAATATCAAAGTTTAAAAAAGAAATGTAGTTTAGAATAAGTTTACTTATACTATGTTTAAAGTAAACTTTGCTTGATTTTATTTTTGTGTTTTTAAGAGGCTTGTAATTGATCATTCCTTCATACATATTTTAGAATATGCATATAGGTATATAATCTAGAGTTTTATATATTTAATTTAATTGTCTCCTCTTTATGTTTGTTTTAATTTATTAGGAATGCATAAGTTACTTAACATAATTAGTTTTTTAAAAAATGCTTAATTTAAAAGATAAGTTAAATGCGTTGATTTTATATTTTTGTGAAGGTTTATTCAGATGGTTTAATTGGTTTTAATATAGGTCGACCTAATGAAGTATCAATCGTCCGAATGAGTTGGGTTAGTCTACCGAACTCTAGGCGAAGGCCTATAGATTAACCAAACCATGTCTATCGGTCGACCAAATATTGAGAAAATATAGAGAAAATTTTAGGTCAGACAAATTACACAATGGTAAAATAATTAATCTCTTATAACATTATTTTTGTCCATTGGACAATGGATATAATGACCGTTGTACAATGGATAGGTGGCTGAATAATGGGTATAAATATTCTATTTTATTTGTGTTATAGAAAAAGTTTTTTATAGTTATATATGTGAGATATACAAGTTTTCCAGTGTTTTACAAAGGCTATACAAGTGTTTTATCATGTGTGTTGAGGTTGTTCGATAGTTGTGCATTTCTTTCTTATTTGTGGTGTGTTTTTATGTGGGCCTTTTAAGCATGATTTTTATGCATCTATTCTTCTAGCCTCTTTTATACATCAAGTAAAATTGATTGAAATGATTTATTTGTTAAATTATTCTTGTAAGAATTGAGAGGTTGTTCTTGAGCCTAGGAAAAAGAATTAAGTGAAAGGTTATTCTTTAATCTTTAAAAAAGGATTGTATTGTGGAACATTGTATTCTTATTAAGTTGCAATCTCAAAAGTAGTGTTAGAGACTAGAGGTAAAGACAAGTGGATAGTTTCGAATTAGAATAAATATGGTGTACCTATTTCTCCTTTACTTTTTATTTTTATGTACTTATATTATTGTATTTTGCTTAATTATTTAAGTGAATTTGCTTCCGTATTTATTGTTGTGTTTTAGAAATTTTATTTTAAAATCTAATTCACCCCCTTAGGTGCCATAAAATCCTAACACATTTATTTAGACCAATAATTTGATGATTATTAGGCCCAAGCACTAATTTCAAACCTTGATTCTTTTGAACTGAGTCAACTCCTCATTTATGGCTAAAATCCATCTTTCTTCATTAAGAGCTTCATCTATGGTCTTAGGCTCTGTATGAGAAATAAAAGCAATATAGGACAAGTCTCTAAGTGAAGATCTAATGATCATAACTCTTTGAATATCACTTAAATTTTATTTTAAAGGATAGTCTTTCCAAATCTTCCAATCTCTAGGTATTCTCTCATCCTTCTTCTCACCCTCACTTGGTTCAACAATGAGTTCACTAGGTGTAAGAGGGTTGTTTAGGTTATACTTTTCTTTAATATTGTCTTAGCCATCTTTTGCAAAGTCTTATTTTTCTCCTCAACAACCATATTTTGTTTAGGTGTCCTAAGAGTAAATAAATTATGGAAAATTCCATTTTCCTTATAATAAGAAAAATAAATCAATCTAAAATTCCCTACCATAATCACTCTTAATAGATGCAATCATATGATCTTTCTTAAGTTGAACTCTCTTAGAAAACTTTATAAATGACTTAAAACACTCAGCCTTACAAACAAGAAACATCGTCTAAGTGAACCTATTAAAATTATCTACAATCATAAAAGGATATTGCAAGTCCTAAAGGTATTCGGGGGGGAGAATTTAGTGTTTTTCTAAAATTTTTCTAAACTAATCAAATTAGGCCTCTTAAACTAATTTCAAATGAATATAATCCTTATACTAATATTCAACCTATAATGATATTCTAATGTATATGCCAATTTGATAATAATATAAATTCCAATTAAAAACATAAAAAGCAATAAATAAAGAGTGTAATGAAGAGAAAATACACCAAAATTTATAGTAGTTCGATAATGAAAACAATTGCCTGATCCACTCTCCAACACTTGATATTAGAAGTTTAATTAACTCACAAAAACAAATGTAATTTTCTTCTCTGAATGAAGAGTAACACTTAATAATCTAAATCCTTTTTTGGAATGTGAAAAGTAACCTTTAACAAGTCTTTTTAAAGCAAAGAGGAGCTTTTACAAGATCAACTAATCTAAGAATAAGAAAATCCCCTTTAAAGTAGTAAAACACCCCTATAAAGGTATTTCACTTAAAGCTTAATAAAGTAAGGATTCTTGTGCTTTCAAAATGAAATATATGATCAATGAACCTGTTAAAAGTTTAAACAAACACAATATGATGGATTAGAAACACAAAAATCAAATCTAAAGCTTGGAGAATGAAGATTGAAAATTTAAAGCTAAGAAAACTTGAAAACTTTGATGTAGTAAACCTTGTAAGCTCAAAACTTCAATAAGATTACATAAAGATCCAAACAAGTTATATGGAAATCTTATTTATAGTGATACAAAGCTAATTAAGATGCTGGATAAGTTCTATAATCATTAAGGTGTTGCAAAACTATTGAAAATTGAAAGTTTAAAACTAGCCATTAGAAATTCAGTGTGATTGGTCAACCAATTAAAGACATTAATCTACCTAGTTTTGAACAAATTATGTAGTTATTGTATGCTATTACAGTAGTAACCAATCCACTAGTTAGTTGGTCAACTAGCGTGCTTGACTAGTGGACTGGTTTTTGCTATAACAACATATAATAGCTGCAAAATATATTAAAAATAACTTCAATTCATTTGTTTCAATTATAATTCAATCCAAACAAGTTGTAATTCATTTCTTAAGATAATTTGAAAACTAAGACATGATAATTGAGATTAAAAAAACACAAATTGTCCTTATTTATGATCAATTTTATACATTTTAAAAAGTTTTAGTTTTAAACCAATTTAAAGCCAATCAAAAACATTTCAAACTTGATTCTTTTGCTTCAAAACAATTAAACACAAAATTTAAAGCAAAATAACTAAATTAGTTCAAATGCCTTAAACTCAAAATCTGAACTCTTTAGTGAAAATTTATGTAACTTTAAACTTATAACTGCATAAATGCAAATTTTGAACCCTTAGAAAATTTAAACTTCAAGTAAAACTTACAAGTAAGTTTAAAACACCTAAACTAATAGTCTTGGAGCTTCTATAATTCTTGTTTTTCCATTATCTTTAAATATGACCTTTAAGTCTAAGATTTCTCTTTGAATCAATTTCAAATGCACTTATCTTTTAAACTTTACACCATAAACTCAAATTATTAGTAAAGAATCATGTTTTGTTAACATAATAAATAAGATTGTAACCTTTCTTTGTTCAAAACGTATAATTTTTCACCTTAACTAACAACTCTAAATGGGCCAAACAAATCCATATGTAAAAGTTCTAAAAGTCTGGATGTTGTTACGGATTTCTTCTTCTTATATGAGCTTTAGGTTTTCTTTCTCATTTGGCAAGCATCACACACAATTTCCTTAACAAATTTCACCTTTGTAGTCCATTCACAAGTTCCTTATTACTTAAGTTGGAAATAAGCTCGATGATTGCATGTCCTAACCTCCTATGTTATATCTAAGCATCTTCAACCATGGATACAAAATACTTCATATTATGGTTAGAGAAATAATTTAAATTAATGGTATAAATGTTTCCCTCTCTCTTACTAATAAACATAATATTATTATCTAACACTTTAGAAATAATATAAGATTTTCTTTCAAAACTCACTATGAAATCTTTATTACAAAGTTGGTTAACATTCAAAAAATTATTCTTTAATCCATCCACTAAAAATACATTATTAATTATAATATTATTCTTACTAACCTTACCTTTGACATTGTCTCCAAAAGTCACATAGTCACTATCCTTGTTCTTTAATAACACGAATTAAGAAGCATCCTCCGTCATGTGTCTAGAACATTTACTATAAACATACTACTTGCTTTCTTGAATTCCTACAAATAAAGAAATTCATTTTACTTTAGATACCCATATTAATTTGAGTTGTTGGAGGTTAGACACCTTTCTACCTTTTATGTCTTTTGGTGAACTATGAAACTATGTTTGTTTATTAAAACAAAACTTCTCTACATGCCCAAAATGTCCACAATATTGATAAAACGAAGGAACATCATAAAAATACTTTTTAAAATAACATTATAAAAATATTAATGTAGGCTCATGTAATTCTTAAATATATTTCTAGGTCTTTCATTCCTAAATGTCCTTTCTTGATGAAATTTTATCATAGAATATGTATGAGAAACATTTCTATATGAATGTATATGCATATAGGGAGGATGTGAGGTGATTAACCTAAATTGCATAATATGAGACCTATATGCATTGTATGATAATTGTGCATTTGCAAAGAAATTATGTCTATTCTTGCCTACATGCACATTTCTTCGAGATTTAGGCATAGATGCATACATAAAAGCATGGAGATTTTTCTTGCATTATGATTTAGATATTGATGTACCATTATTAAATGATTACCTAAGAATATGCTTCTTATTAGATTCTTCCCCTGCATATAAGTTGTCTTGGCATTAGGAGTTCCACTCCCTTGAGTGAAACCTAAGTCATGTCTATCATTTGAAGACTTTTAACCTCTAAGCATGCTATCTAACTTTTCCTTTCCTTTGATGAATTTTTCTAATGAGTCTTTCAGGAAATTTACCTCATTCTTTAAAGATTTATTATCATGTTTCAATTCTTTCCTATCATTATGATTAATAACCATATTCCTAGATTCTAAAACATGCATTTCTTTCTTTAACCTATCATTTGCTAACCTAAATTCATTTATCAATTTTAAATATTTCTTATATTTTTAAAATTATTTTCTTCCTTTTTAAAATAACACCTTCTAAAAAATGCACGAATTCATCATAATTCAATTTCTTATCTATATCATCATTATCATCATAAAAAAAGTATGAAGTAAAAGGTTCGTCATCTTCCAATGTCATAAGGCAAAATTTTGTAACTATTTTATCTGATTTTTCACTCTTAGGTTCACTTGAACTTTCTAACATCATAGCCTTTAAAGCTTTCTTCCTCTTCCTCTCCTTCTTTTTCTTCTTTTTCGTCTTACCACTCCTCTCTTCCTTCTCACTCTCTTTAAGAAATGAACATTAAGTTATAATATGCCCTAGTTTCCTACATTCAAAACAAACAATGTTAAAAGTTTTTCTTAAACGCTCATTTTTACCTTGTTCTCTTCTTTTTGAATAGGCTTTCTTCTTCAATAACTTCTTAAGCTTCTTTATGAGGAGAGCTATATCACCTTCACTTTTCATCTGAAGATGTCTCATTATCACTTTTCTCTTGCTTCATAGCCTTGAATGCTAGGTTTTTCTTTCTTATTGCAACTTCCTCCTCCTTAGTTTCTTTAACCCTCATCTTATGTATAAGGAGTGAGCTAATCAATTCCTCCAAAGGTAAGATGTTGAGGTCTTTTGCTTTTTGTATCCCAATCACTATTGCTCTCATTCCTTTGGTAATGATCTAAGAATTTTTCTCACAAGTTCCACATCAGTATAAAATTTCCCTAAGCCTTTCAATGAATTAATTGTATCAATAAATCTTATGTACATGCTTAAAATGCTTTCGTCATGACGTATAGGGAATAATTCATATTAATGTGTAAGCCTAGAAAATTTGCTTTACTTCACTATATTAGTTTCCTTATGTATAACCTCAAGTATGTGGCAAATTTCATATGCAGTCTCACATATTGAAGCCCTATTGAATTCACTTATACTAACATATAAAACAAGATATGAATAACCCTATTGTTCAATGAAATTAATCTTTTATCCTCATTAGTCTACTCCTCTTTAACCTTAGGCACCTTTTGATCATTTACAACCTTAGTGAGAATGTATGGCTCAATGTTAACTATATCCCATACTTTTATGTTTTTGGTCATAAGAAAGAGTTTTTTTTCTTATCTTCTAATAGAGAATCATTTCCAACAAAAAATAGTGCTCTTCTAATATTTTGCCCTTCTTGACTATATGAACCTATCAAGTGTACCATTCTAGATCGTTTTTCTTATAGTTTTATTAGAAATCAATTAATCATAAGTAAGCCTAGCTCTGCTGCCAATTTTAAGTCCTAAAGGCACCTAAGAAGGGTGAATTAATGTTTTAAAATTTTCTAACCTAACAACCTAAACCATTTAAACTAATTCCAATTATATGCAATCCCTACACCAAGATTCAACCCACATGATATGCTAATAATTTTGCCAAATATTCATAATATCAATATAAAACAAGAGTATAATAAATGGCAGTTAAAGAGTCTAAGATAAGGAGGATACACATAAATTTTTAAAGTGGTTTAGTAATAACCTTAATTGCTTATGTCTACTCTTGAAGTTGGATGTTTCACTAAATCTCAAAATCAAAGTTCAACTTCTTCTATGGTTAAAAAGGAACCCTTACAATTTCATTATTCTTTTTAAAAGATGAAGAGGAACCTCTAACCAATTTTTTTTAAGGAAAAGATTAATCTTTACAATCAATCCCAACCCAATAAACTTGAACAACCTCTTTTTCAAAAACACTTATTCCTCGAAGGTGTTTTACTTGAAAGCTCAATATCTAGGGATTAAAAGCTTAATAAGATGAAAAATAAGAATGATGCACTTTTTGAAAGCTTATAAAGCATGTGTTTGTTAGATTGAAAAAAAAAGAACTTTGCTCAAGAAACCAAAATTTCAATGACAACTTAAGAAAACTAAACTATTGAAGCTTTAATCACTTTTATACCTCAAAACACTAATAAATGTTTATAAATATTGTTAAAGAACCTTTAGAAACCTTATTTATAGAGTTTAGAAAGCTTAAATTACCATTAGTTGCCTTTACTAGCTATTTAGAGAGGATAAAAATTCTTTGGATACAACTTTCTCAACTAATCGTTACACTATCAGTGACCAAAATGGTAGTTCTTGTGGACATCAATAATACCATTCTTCCTTGTCATTCATCTTTTGAATAGAATCTATGATTATAATAGTGTCATTGAACCCATAATTCTAGATTTATATTGAGGACATTCGAGACTACTACAACCACTTTAGACCTCCTTATGCTTTTTAAAAAATACAAAAAATGACTTAAACACATTTCAAACTTCTCTAAACATTTTCTTAACACCAAATATAACTCCAACTAAGTTTCAAATAATCCCCAACATGGTTTTGGATACCAAGACTAGGTTCAAACACAAAAATATGTCTTGGTTTGTAAGAATTAAAGCTTACTTTTTAAACTTTTTTTTAGACAACTTATAAACACTTCAAAACCATTTTTTAACTTTGAAAACATTTCACACATATTACAAAAAAAAACATTCTTAACACTGACTTGAATCCAAAATAGCATCAATTGATGATGCCTTATCTAATGAAAAATTCATGCACTTTGAAAACCTTATGCAATGATGTATGCAATTTTAGCCTAACTAATATTCTTAAAGCTCCAAAATATTTTTCTTGCATTATCTTTAATTTAGTCTTTAAGTTTAAACTTACCACTTGTATAGTGCTTCTAAATGCACTTATCTTTCAAACGTTACATCATAAAGACAATAGTGTTTGAGCAAGTTAGAAAATTAACCACCATAAGTTTGATGCAACAACTAAAAATTCTCATGCACTTGTAACTAATATGCTATACTATAGTCTGTAAAGTTTGAAATAACCTCAACATCATATTATAATCATCATGCCTTCGAAGAATCAAGTCATTTGTAGTCAAGAACTATCTAAATGCATGGACAAGCCATAGCTCTACAATATTTTAAACATCCTCAATTACAAGAAAAGTCTCACTCTTCTTCTTCATCTTTTCTATAACCTAATGCCTCGAATTTTTTTCATTTCCTACATTTTGCTTACTAATGACACCATTTACCACTACTAAAGTACTAACGGTACTAACCAAATAATCACAAAACCTTTTAGGATTTAATAATTTTCAAATATACCCTTTCATTTATTTTTTAACCTTTTAATCTTAATTCATTTTTTAATAATTTAATTAAGGTGAAATGCTTACCATTTCATCACTTCTAATGCTTGAAATATCAGTTCTTTAAGACTTAATGTCTTGTTTATCTCTGGTTAAGAAATTTGTAAGAACATTTTTATCAAATTTAACAATCTCAACAGCAAAAGTATATTCAACTAACAATGTTTACTATCGAATATATCTTTTGTATTATGGTTTTGAAGGTAAATTATTTTGAATAAAAGCTTTAACTTGTGTATTATCTATTATGTGTAAAAATGGTTTTGGTAACAAGAAGTAGTAAAACCTCTGACAACTCTTGATTACAGCACGTAATTTTTTTCATTTATATGATATTGCTGTTGAGTATTAGTAAAAGTTCCAGAGGAATATCTACAAAGAGACTCACTTATTTTAATGTTAGTTTTATCATAATCAATCTTTTTTAAGACACCACTCCAAACAATTTTTGATGCATCTGTTTCAAGTATAAGATCATTAATATTAGAAGGTAAAGATAACTTAGGTAAAAAAGTGCATAATGTCTTTATCTTTTTAACTTGATCAATCAAGTAAGGTGGGAATTTAAATCTTTAGTCTTTCTTTAAGAATATCTAAAAAGGTTTTCTTATTTCTGCTAAAATTTAAGTAAAATTAGATGCATAGTTAAGAATACCTAAAAAGTTTTAAACTTGTTTTTTATTAGTAAGTTTATCTGGAAATTATGAAATCTTTTCTACAATATGTGTTTGAAATTTGATTCCGTTTCCATCCATTTCCATTCCTAAAAACTCCATTTTTGATTGTCTAATCTTTGATTTCTTTTCTAATAAAGCTAATCTATGCTAATGACATAAATCTACAAATTTATCTAGATGATATATGTGTTCCGCAATTATAGTACTGGTAATTAAATATCATCAATACAAACATGAATAAAATCATAATGTTTAAAAATATTATCCATTTTTCTCTAAAATATCTAAGGAATATTTTTTAATCCAAAAGGCATAATAAGCCATTCATAATGTCATTGAGGAGTAGAGAATGCAATTAAAGGAATACTATCATTATGCATTTTTATTTGCCAAAATCCACTTTTATAATCAAACTTTGAAAATATCTTTTTTCCTCTAGTTAAATTAATCAGTGTTTCTTTATGTGGTAAGAAATATCCATCTAATATGGTGTTATTACTTAATTTTTATAACTAACTACCACTCTTGCTTTATTTCTAATTATCTCTGCATGTCCTCTTACCATAAAAGCAAATGAAGGATAGGGAGATGAGTTAGGTATAATTATCCGGAGATTTTCTAATTCACAAAGTTGTTTTTTGAATTCCTCTTAATCTTGTACACTATATTTCATGGTAGTAACTCTAATAACTTTTTGTTTATCTATCATTTCTAATTTGGCTTCTTTTTTATTCTTACCCAAAATTGTTAAGAGTTATCAAAATAATTCATTTTATCTGTTATTTTACTATATCTAAGCTGTCTTTGATTTGTTTAGGTTGTCTAGATGTATTATCTATCATGTTTTCAATTTTGAGTTCTGTAAATTAGTGAGTGAAGCTAAGACATCCATCTGAGTTTCCAAATCATCATAGGGGGTTTTCTAACTCAGAT
>JAOXYD010166445.1:0-23833 GCA_028565735.1 Pinacopodium congolense | reverse complement strand
TATAGGTCTATTAAATGCCAACTCTCGTTGTACACCTAACACAAATTACCCAACTTACTCTCTCGATTTGTTGTAGGTTTTAAGCACAATAAACAACACAAATGTTCATAAAATTAAATTAATAACCAAAGGGTCCCAAATAATTCAAACAACAAATCCTAAGTATATTTTATCCACACATAATCATAAAAATAAATGTTAAAAAATAAAACACTAATAAAAACACTAAATAAAAACAATTTAATCCTAAACACATTAAGAAAAAACCAACTTACAAATTAAACGCTTAGAAAAACAAGGAATAAAACATAACTATCACAATGTATAGTGTGTTTATGTGAAGCATCTTGTTATTGTGCATTCATCTTTTCTAGTCTTTTTTATACACCAAGTGAAATTAAGTGAAATAATGTTCTTGTGAGCTTGAGAGGTAATTCTTTAATCTAAGGAAAAATAATTGAGTGAAAGGTTATCTTTAAGCCTAAGAAAGGATTTTAAGATTGAACATTTGTACTCTTTTATTGAAATAGTGCAATCATCTCAACAGTAGTGTTAAAAACTAGACGTAGGAGTAAATGGATAGCTTCGAACTAGTATAAATCTAGTGTATGGTAAGTAGATATCTTCGAACTAGTATAAATCCGGTGTATCTCTTCTTCTCTTACTCTTTATTTTTACGCACTAATCTTATTTTATTTTGCTTTGCATTGATTGATTATTTTGGTGAATTAGTTTTGTATCTTAGCTTCCACATTTTTTATCTTGATTTGTTTATTTAGTCAAATTCTTTTAAATCCTAATTCACCCCCTCTTAAGTGCCATATAAACCTAACAATCCAAATTCAAAAGAACTAATGGTTAAAAAAAACAAATAAGTCAAAGGTTAAGAAAGAAGCAACAAAATTAAATCAAATAAATAAAAACAGAAATTATTCAATTGAACCATATTTGTAATAACTATGATTTCAATCAATTCCAACCACATGAATAGCTAGAATTGATTACACACTTAAACACATAAATTTGTATCAAATTTTCTTGACATATTTACATAAAATATATTTTATTGTTTGTTTTATTGTTTAATAAAATGTAATAAACTAACTAAATAAACTTGAAATTGATGAAAATTTTAAGGAACACTAAGCTTGCACCATTGTACACATAAACACTATAATTAGATTTTTATATCACCACCATACAAAATTAATCATATAATGATGAAATTTTTTTGACTTTTTAAAAAATATGGTTTTGAAGGCATGAAACAAGGAATTGAACAAAGAAAAAATGTAACATAAGAGGTAGAGATTTAAAAAAAACTCTGAATAAGAAGATGGTAGAATTTGATTTGATTGAAACTTTAGAAACATGAAGAAGATTCAATAAAAATAATAAGGAGACACAACAAAAACAAAATTTATAAGAAGAAGTAAAATAGAAATTAATAAAAATGAAATAAAAAGATTGAAAAAACTAAATTAGAGCCAAACTATGGTACCAATTGATGCAAATCCATTTAGGAATAAAACCTAGAGAACCGACCTATTGATACAAATCCAATTCAAAACAAATCTTAGGGAACCGATGAACAAAATTGAATCTAACCAAGAAAGATTTATAAGGAATTAACTCGTTGGTTATAAAGAATTAAGAACTAAGTTCATAAGACGTTTGTCATAGAGAAAGAATTCCTTAATAAGTGCAAATTTTAACAAAGAATAATGGATAAATCATTCAATGCTCTAAAAAATATACAACTCAAATATGTCTTTATGAATTAAAAATATCCCTTTATACAGGGAAAGCATAAAAATGTAATACAATTCTAATTACAAGTTTAATAATAATTATTACCTCAATTAAAACATTAAATACTAATACCACTTGGATTAAAATTATAGTAGTTCTTATTTAAATAGTAAACTAACTACTACTTCTACTTAAATAAGACTCTAGTAGAATACTTCAATTAAGACTTTAGGAATAACCCACCTTAATTAGATTAGAATTCCCATAATAATTCATAATATAAATAGAACTAGCAAATAACTAATAATATATTAATCACATTAATTAAGTGCAGTCCACTTACAATAAAATAAAATTTGGAACATTAAATTAAAAATAATCCATGAAATTAGCCCTAATGGCATAAGCTTATGCATCTAAATCTTCTCCACTCTTAACTTAGATCAAGATAGCTAGTGATTGGTCTTCCTTTAAGTTTAATAAGCTTTCCAAATTGGTTTTTGATTTGATCATTAAAGCTTGAACTACATATGTCTTAAATTAGCCTATCCAAATCCTGTTAAAGCTTTTTATTCTATCTCTTATAATTGATCTGATAGGCAAATGCAATGGATCCTTTACTAAAGTAATTTCACTCATAGCAAGTTAATAATATATTTCTTCATAAAAAGATCAATAGATTTTTTATGAATAACTCATATCTAACTAATTTTTCAAATTTTTAGAAAACTTTAACAATTAATTGCCCTTTAGCCATTTCTCAATTGAAGCTCATTTATATCATTCCTATAAGATTAAATAATCCCCTCTTTAAATTTAATAATTATTTGGTTAATCTTGTAGATGGATGGTGTCAACATTTTCATTAACATTTACTCATTATCTGCTTGTGTCATGAAGCTTAGGGTTATCATAAATGAGCTAAAAAGTTTGAATTATAAATGTGTTGGCTTAATAAACTAATTAGTTACAAATGCTAGAGAGGAGTTTAGTAAGGCTCAATATAAGATAAGTGTCAACTTTCCTTTATAGCAATTTAAGAATGATGAGAGAGAAAATGTGAAGTATTACACAGATGCTTTGACAATCATCTTTCTTACATAAAATAAAAATCAAGAATTGGCTAGCTTAAAGATGGTGATAACAAAACCAAGCTCTTTTATAATGTTATCCTTTAGAGGGGTAACTTCAATAAAATCATTACTCTTGAGGATGAGAATAGATTAGTGGCTTCCATCTATGATATATCAAAGCTCTCATACTTGAACACTTTATCATTCTTCTAGGAAAGAGTAGATCTAATTTTGGTTACAATAACCACATCAAAAATCGTATTCTAAATAGGATTAACCAAATACAAAAAGACTTCCTGGCTAAATCATTTACCAAAAATGGTGTCAAGAATGATTTCTTTAGCTTGAAGCCCAAGAAGGATCCAAGACCTAATGGCTTTAATGTCTATTTCTTTCACAAATCTTGGCATATAGTTGGAGACACAATAATGGATGCAATCCTATATTTTTTATAAAAAATTATATGATGACGAGAGAAATCAATAAGACACAAATAAATGATGAAGGAATTGATTCAAAGTCTCATTTATCCTATTTAATGAGCATTCATTCATGGAAGATGCATAGATAACAATATTCTAATTGCATAGGAATTTATAAAGAAATATCATAAAGTTTTAAAGATCATTAATTACATGTTAAAATTGACTTCTAAAGAGAATCTAATTGAATCAAGTAGGATTTCATTATTGTTCTTTGAAGGCTATCAATTTTTTTGTTAATGATAATGAATTAGTTTTATTAGCATTTCACCACTACTTCATTGTGAGTCATGATTGATGGTAAAATTGACCCCACTATTTAAAGGAATTAAAGGACTTCATCAAGAAGATATGTTATCACCTTACCTATTTTTCATTTTATTGAAATTCTAATGTTAATTATCCATAAAACATTGAAGGTTTCAACAACTTCACTTTCCATTAAAAGTTTGATATTTTAAGGATATTTGGCCTCCCTTTCATTATGATATTCTTCTCTTAAACAAACTTAACACCCTTTGTGACATGTTTTATTAACACCCTTCCACCTATATCTAAAATTTCCTTCCATGTCAATAAAAGCTCTCTATTTGTTTCTATTGGTAATAACACTCAGACAATCTATTTCCAATATATCACCGGTTTCACCTTTGAACTCTACCACTAAAATACCTTGGAATTCCTTTAGTCACCTCAAATTTATTATTCCAAAACTACTTAACTCTTGTACTTCTACTTGACAACAAGTTAAAATTTTTTATCATCCCTTAAAGGCCAAAATCAAGTGGAATAAACTTTTCCAACTAAAAAATTAAGAGGGGTTTCTAGGTATTCATTCCATAAGATTGATTAAAAAGGTATTTCTATATAAGAGAATATGATATCTCTCCATTAATAGTGAGTTCTTATAGGTAAAATGGATACACTTGGAATTTTTAAAGGAAAAATTTTTATGAGAGATCAAGCATATGGCATCTTTTTAGTATCTTTGATATATTATAAACATAAGGGAAAGTGTAAGATAAAGCATGAAGCTCATAATAGATGTTATATATATGGCTCATATATACGAATAAATAGGTTGATGCTAAAGTAGAGTAAAGCGGAGTGAAGCACAACACAACAAAGCTTAGCAAAACGACATCATTTTCCACCCTTGGGACCTTTTCTTAATTGTTTATAAAGGTAAGATGAGATAGGTTGTCTTGCCCCTATAGTATGATTCAACCTCGTAAGACATAAGCTAAAGGATGATCTATAACAGCGTCATCATAGTCATGTGTACCACTATTGTAGTTCGCATCAGGTACAAAAGAGAAATGGCATTTAAAAATGATGTCATTATGGACATGTTGATTTTTTCTTATGGTCCTGAGCAAAAATAAAAGAACAACGACAATTATAAATAGCATCATTGCAGTTAGGGATATGCTATTGTAGTTCATAGAAAAATGAAATATGTTTATACTATACTATAGTTTTAAGGTTTTTTTTATATAAAAGCTAATATACCTTATTGTTTTGAGTTGAATAAAAAATTCCATAGTTGTTCTGCTCCTAAGGATGTAGGAAATATAAGGTTTTCAAACCTCGTTAAATTTATATGTTCTTTTATGTTTCTCTCTCTACTCTTTAATCTATCTTGCATTTGTTTCTTAAAATGCTAGTATCAAAGCATGGTTGAGATAGTGATGAACCTTATTGCAAAGTTTAATTTAATGAAGTTTGCGAATTTGGAACTTTGGGTTGTGACAATAGAGTGTGAAGCATTTATTGGCATAGAAAGGGGTATTAAAGGTGCTTTGTGACAAGAAATTTGAATATATAGATTACTTGGATTGAGAAGAACTACAAACATGAGTGACAAGTACTATTCAGTTATGTTTAGCAAATAAATTCATATGTCATATGATGAACATAACATTTTTAGTAAAGGAGTGACACAAGTTAAAGATCAAATATATGGCGAAATACCTCACAAACAAGTTAGCAGTATCTATATGGGCCAAAGATATAAGGAGGAGGTAATGTGATACAGCATATCAATGTTTTCAATCAAATAGTCTCGAATCTATTGAGACTAAAGGTGAAGATAAAAGATGAAGATCAAGCCATAATATTATTGTGTTCATTGCCTCCCTCATATGAACATATAAACTTATATATGGAAAGGACACAATTTATGTGGAAAAACTTACAATTATATTATTGGCTTATAATCAATGGAAACAAAATAGCGATGAGAACTCTTAAAGCGAATTGTTACATGTAAAGGATAATCAAGAACGTGGGAGCAAGAAGAACATAAATGGATCAGGAAAAAGTAATTCAAGGTTTAAATCTAGAGGAAAGAAGGGCTTGCAGTGTCACAATTACGAGTAGCTAGGCCATTTTAAAGAGATTGCCTAAAGAAAAAAGAGCATAATAATGTGAAAAAAGGGAAGGATGCTAGAAATTCTACTATTGTGGTGTAAAAGGATGACACGAAGTGCAATGACCGATACATGCTTTCAGTATTATTAAGTCAATTCATAAACCACTGGATTTTGGATATAGGATCTTTGTATTACATAACACTAAAAAAGGATTGGTTTAATTCATTAAGTTCAAATAATTTTGATTTTATCTATTTAGGAGATAACTAGGCATGTGTGATTATCAGAGTGCGACATGTCAAAATTAAGATGTATGATGGAGTCGTTTTAGGAAATTATGTGAAGTTAGATATGTGTTAGAATTAAAAAAGAACTTAATTTCCTTAGGGACATTACATGTTAATGGTTTGGAGTACAAATTTGGAGTTGGTGGTACTATTAAGGTAATTAAGGACGCATTGACTATAAAGAAAGGGCTAAGTACTACAAGAAACATCTATAATCTAGTAGGGAACATAGTTGTATATAAAGTTAACACTGTAGAGTTATAAGACAGCACTACATTATGGCATATGAGATTGGGTCATCTTAGTAAGCATGGGATGACATAGTTGCATAGTTGAGGTTTGTTTTAGGCATTTAGCAGCTACAAGTTGGATTTATACAAGTGTTTCATACTTAGGAAATATTTTAAAGTGAGTTTTAAGACTAGTAAGCAAAAGACATAGAGTATATTAGATTAAGTGCATTTTAATGTGTAAGGCCTACCAATGAAGTATCATTAGGTAGATCTCGGCATTTTTTTAATGTTTATTGATAATTTTTCTAAGCAGCTATGGGTGTATTTCATGAAACAAAAGTATGGGTGTATTTCACGAAACAAAAGTTATCTTCTTTTCCTAGTTTAAGAAGTGGAAGGTAGAAGTAAAGAACTAGACGTGTAAGAAAATCAAATGTTTAAGATCAGATAATAGTATAGAATACACAAATTTATAATTTCAAGAGTTTTGTGAGGAGTATAACATTCAAAGACACGTTATAATGTAGAAGACAACACAACGTGGTGCCATTTTAGAGGGGATGAACAAGTTTATCACTAAAAGGACTAAGTATTTAAGATTGAATACGGGGCCTTCAAAAGGCTTTGGACATAAGTTGTGAGTATGGCTTGTTCACTCATCAACAAATCACCACGAGTTTCACTAGAAGGGAGAACTCTAGAGGAAACATGGACAGGTCATATGTTTGATTATTCTGGTTTAAGAATGTTCAGTGTTTCTATTTATGTGCATGGTTTCAGTGATAAGAGATCGAAGCTTAACCTAAAATCAAAAAAATGTATCTTTTTAGACTGTGTGAAAGGAGCAAAGTGGTACAAGTTCTGGAATCTAGAGGTAAAGAAAGTGATGATTAGTAGTGATGTGATGACTGATGAGAAGTCCATGCTATAGAACACCCATGGAGATGCTGGTGTAAAAGTAAAAGAGAGTAATACTAGATCGAGGCTAGTATAGGTATAAATAGAATGAAATGCATTAGATGGAGATAAAGCTAAGAGTTCTAGTATAAGGGTTGAAGGTTCTAGTTCACTCATAGGGCAACAGCAAAGTATAACCACGGGTAGATCCAAACATACCATGAAACTCCTTATGAAATATGATTTTAAAGATTTGATTTTATATGCACTCATCATTAGTAGTGGAGATCTAGTTTCTTTTTAGGGGGTTATGAGTAGTTAAGAAAATAGTGGATAGATGGGTTATAGATGAGGAGATGGAATCTCTGCATAAGAACCAAACTTGGAAGTTGATTGAACTTCCTAAAGGGAAGAGAGCCATAAAGTATAAACAGGTGTATAAGAAGAAGGTAGCAGTGTCAGAAAAGAAGGAGGAAAGGTTCAAAACTCAATTGGTAACAAAGGATTAATCACTATTTGAGGGGATTAATTATGATAAGATTTTCTCTCTAGCAATTAGACACACATCTATAAGGCAAGTATTGGCACTAGTAGTCAATTAGGATATCCACCTAGAGTAGATGGATGTGAATATAGCGTTTTTTCATGGTAATCTAGAGGAAGAAATTTACATGGAATAACCAGATGAGTTTAGTAAACCAAATAAGAACACTTAGTTTATAGATTGAAAAAATCACTATATTGGTTGAAATAATCTCTACACCAATGGTATAAGTGATTTGATCGTATATGATCAAACTTGGATAGAAAAATTATGAGTATGATTGTTGTCTATATGTTAAGAACCTTGGTAGTGATTCGTTTCTTTTTCTACTACTTTAGATAGATAATACATTAATTATTGCAAGGTATGCATGATATAATGAACTTGAAGGTTTTTTTTAGATAAGAATTTGACATGAAGGACTTAGGTCCTAGGAAGAAGATTCTGAGGATGAAGATATACAAGGATAGAAACTCTAGAAAAATGTGATTGTCTCACTATAGTTACATTAAGAAAGTGTTAAATAGATTAGGGATAAAAAATTGTAAGTTTGTGAGTACTCTATTGTTGAATCACTTAAGTTGTCTCAAAAAAAGTTTCCAAAGACAGACAGCAAGATAGAAGACATGTTTAAAGTTATTTATGTAAGTGATGTAGGACATCTGTTGTATGCGATGGTTTGAACATGATAAAATTTGACACATGCTATTAGCCAGGTTAGCAAGTTCATAAAGAAGCCTGGGAGACAGTATTGAGAAGCATTCAAGTGGATAATCGAGTATCTGAGAGGTACTATAGATTATGACATTATATCTAGTGGTGAGTATAATGATTTATTAGTTATGGGATGTGTGGATTCAGACTATTCAGGTGACTTGGACGATAGGAGGTCTATTACGGGGTATGTATTTACTCTTATAAGAGGGCCTATTTATCAAAAGCCTATTGTACAGTCTATCATGGCTTTATCAATAACTAAGGCAGAGAATATGGCATTAGTTGAGGGAGTTAAGGAAGCCTTATGACTCAATGGTTTGGAAAAGGAACTGGGTACTGAACAAGGTTGAGTTCAGGAATATTGTGATAGTCAGATTACCATCCATTTAGCCAAGAACTAGGCTTATCATGCACGGATAAAGCATATAAATGTAAGGTCTCATAAGATTAAGGAGTTTATAGCATCTGGTCAGAGATTACTGCAGAAGATTCACACTTTGGAGAATACTGCTGACATGTTGATAAAACTAGTTATAGTTGATAAGTTCAAGTATTCCTTGGACTTAATCAACATTTCTAGATGCTAAGCATGATTGCTTGCCTTACCTATATGGTGTGAAAGAAGACTCAGAGGAGTATTCATTTTCATTAAAGGCATATATTTGCCAAGATAGAGATTATTGTATATATGGCTCATATATACTAATAAGGGGGCAGGTGCTAGAGCGAACCACTTTGTTCCAGGATTTGCCTCTTTCAAATGTCTTTTTAGTTCATTATCAGGGTACGACAAATTAGGTTGTGAGTTCGAGCAACACCCCCACGATATAGTATAGCATCAGGAGTCATTCGTACACGTGTATAGATGTGTGGCAATATGGTTTTAAAAAAAGGTTTCCTATTGTAACTATACTGAACTTTTAGGGTTTTATACAAAAACATAATGTATCATATGGTTTCAATCGACTAACACAAATTAAAGTCACTTCACTCTCAAAGACTTAGGAAACACAAGGTTTCCGAACTTTGTTAAATTTTATGTTCTTTATTTCTCTTTAATCTTTATTTCTCTTTATTTCTTAACACCAAGTGATGTAGAAAATAGGAGTGGTGGCCTATAAGCATCAATTATGCTAGTCAACTTCAATCCATCTGATATTCCATGTCTCTCAACTTAGGGGGCCACATGGAATAATACACCCAACCAACATATTCCATCACTGCTACAGGATTATATGAAGTAGAAAGTTAAGCGTGAGGAAGTTCTTTATATCCATCCAAGTACTGGCCAACGAGGCTATTCAAAAGTCCTCATTTGATGGAAGTCCTTACCTAATTTTGAAGCCTCTTGGGAGCCTTTTGACATCATCGATCAACAATTTTCAAATTTCCACCTTGAGGACAAGTGAAACTCATAGGAAAGGGTATTGGTAGGCCCCCAATTAAGTATACATATAATAGAAGAAAACCAGCACTGCAAATTAGGACTGAAATGTAATCAGCCTAACTATTATACAATTTACATATTGTTTGGGGTTGATGACATGTCCAAGTTGTTAGGGGACTAACGAAATTATTTAGGATGCCAGTATAGGCTGAAGAAGAAAAGGGAATAGGCAAAATGTTTTTGCTATAAGAATTGGCAATTTGAGAGAGGCTCCTCTTAAATGTAGCCAATGTTCTTTTCATTTAATACATAATATAGTCATTTTTTATTTATTCGGTGTCTACACCTAACATTCATCTATCAGATAAATGTCCGCAGGCTATAACATACAACATAAACTAAGATTTACATCAACAAGAAATCATGGGAATATATGTTTCATTAATTAATAGGAAATAGAAAATTTTCTGCTTATAAAAGTTTTTGATACTTCAAGCTGAATAATCCACAAGAAATTATAAACAACATTGTGCTTGGAACTGAGACCAATATTTCATCAACATTTGAATGAAAGTTAACAACATAAATACTGAAAGAGATGCCCTTGAAATTGGATATATACACAAACTTGAATATATCCAATTGTGCTTGTATCGTTACTTTAAGTAATAATGAAAAAGATGCCCTTGAAATTGGATATATACACAAACTTGAATACGAATACAAAAGTTTGGATGCAAATATCAAAATGCAGGTCAACCTCAAACAGAAAAAAAAAAGTATGGTTTTTGTTTGGTAATCCTATCATTCTTTATGTGTTCTAACCCCATCCAAACATTATGTACAACTTAAAACCAAGCCCACACCCTTGATAAAAAGGATAAAAGTCACCTGTCAAGTATCATAATTGTGAAGAATAAGAACTATGTCTATTGTCAAGCTAAACAAACATATCAAAGCAATAAAATCAACAAGAAAAGAACACATAGTTTTCTTATATAACAACATAATTAACCAAGATCAACTGTGTAGATCAAGTTTTTATCTTCCATGCATCATAAAAGAGATTTTATTGCTTGAAAGTAGGAATTATTTACCTTTTCAAGGTAGAGACATAGTGCCACTCTTTGCAATTCTCTATTAGATAGATTGATTACTTATACCATTAGTTGTTCAACAAGATATGATTTCATGACATTAGATACAAACTAAGGATGCATATAAGAGGCTCGTAATTTTTATGTAACAAGTTTCTAATAGTAGAAGAAATTTAAGACTAAACTTCTGTGGCTTGTAAGAAACATTGAATTTTCATGTTAGGTTTAAGTAAACCAGCCAGCATATCAGATGCAAACTTTATTCAGGATAAAAGGTAGTTATTAAAGCAACAATAGAAAGTGAAATAATGAATAACATTGTTTTTACCATCATTCGAATAAATGTTTTCTTCCTACTTCCATTTTCACCTAACATCATAATAATTTGAGAATCTATAAATTCTCCTTCAACCACATAAAGTTTGAAATTTCTCTAAGTTTTAGTCATAGTTAGATATTTGTTTCATGTATATGATTAAATCTCCTTGGCATTCTCTTGTGGAGTCGTTGCAACCTAGAAAAAATCAAATTTAATGGCTAATAAAATTCACAAAAAAGAAAAAGAAGAAGAAAAGGGTCACATCAATAACGACAATAGAAACAAAGAACACAGGTTTACCTTAAATGTCAAAGATTCATGGCAAAATCCTTAAGTATTTAATAGGTGAAAACCCAACCAAGTATACATTAATACCTTCTCTAACAAAGAAGGGAAGGGTAACAACCCTATATACACTAGGCTTTCCATATAAACAACAAATGAAGTCAGATAAATAATCTAGGACACTAAGGTCATGCTCCATATTAAATAAAAATGTTTAATGACAACATATAAAGAAGAATGTGCAACTTGTTAGGCCTGAGCAAAGATCGTATCACTTGAGCTACTTTAAGCCTCCACTTAAAACTTGATGGTTCATCAAGCATGTATATCTCAACATTTTGTATAGCAATGACAATAATAGCAAATCGTTGGAGCACTACACCTAATAAATCCCCCCTCCACTATGATCCATAGCCTGGTTCAACTCAAGATCCATAGAAAGTTGCTTTTTCACATCTCTCTCATTTTTTTGGTTAAGCAATTGCCAGACTATGCCTGAAGTAGCTTTTGGAATGTGATCAACATATTGAGGCTTTACCATATCCTATCGAAGATTGAATCTATCTTTTGCTAAAATATACACAAATCAATTTAAGGTAATCATAAGAAAGAACCCACACCTAAACAATAACTAAGAAACCTGATCACACAAGCAAAATTGGGTTAAAATCATAGTTTGTAACCATTTATTGGGAAAATTTTACACATTTTATGTTTCTCCCAAAGAAAGAAAATATTTGGTTTTTTTCAATTAAATTACGAAAATAAAGGACGCATAAAGGTATTCAGCATCAAGAAACTAAAACAAGCAAATTCAAGAATTGAATCAGGCCTAACTAGTCTTAATGTATAGTAGTTACCTTCACTATTAAATTGATTGGCCTCAAATTAGGTTCAATTATAGAATAAGAAACAAGGATTAATAGATATGTAACCCATTTACCATTTAGGTTACATGTTTTTATGTTGGTGACGTGTTATATTTGTTAGAGAACAACAAAATTAGTTAGAAAGTGGTGAGAGAGGGGCCCAGCACTTAACTGGAAAACATATAGCCATAGGAGAGTCAAGTGGTTATTAGACGTCCAAGAGATCAGACGAAAATTCTGTAACTTCCGACACCCATTTTTCGGAGAAATTCATTAACACTAATCTAGGTTATCAACACTTCAAAGAACGAAGTTTTGAGATGTCAACTTATAATGGGGGATGATGATCAAACCCCTTAGGATTTCTGAGCCAAAAATATATATATATTTATCAGTGAATCACCTTTTGAACTTCAAGAAACTAGAGGTAACCGTTTTCTGCTTCTAAGGGGCGGCTCTAGCGTGGAAGGAAACTTAACGTCCCTACCTGACTTGGGAAGAGTTGAAGGTCCAACTCTTACGGAAGTTCTCCCCTAAGAACAAGGACCCTACATTATCATTTTTTATCCATCAAGTAAGAAGGTATGGTTCGATAGTATTAGCATAAATTTAAGGCTCTCTCATTCCCTATTGCTTGTTTAGACAACAAGACACAGGTAATCGTCTTCATTAACGGGCTGGATAAGCAGATTAGGGGTGACTTATTGAAGATGAACCTTATTGAACTTTTAGACATGATGAAAAGGTTGCGAAAAGAATTAAGGAAGGCAACCTTATTTTGTACCGAACCTAAATATGCGAATATTCAAGACCCACGAAGAAATCCACCGAGTTTATGACCTAAAACAATTTCCATACAACCCAATGGATCTTGGACACCCAGCCAGAAACACCTACCCAATATCCCATGAAACCCTAACCAATAAAATTTATTAGCTTCAACTAAGGCTGTCAACTACAAAAGTCTCCAAAACCACTCGAATTTCAAAAAGTTGATAGAGTTTGAGTTACATGCCAAAAGAGAGAAGGGATTATGCTTTAAATGTGATAAGAAATATAACATGAGGGATCACTTAAGAATAGAGAACTAAATGTACTGGTGGTAAAGGATAAAGTGGATGGCGAGAAGGAAGAGGAGATGGGGGATTTAAATGAGTCATTGACTCTAGTGGGAAGGAAGAGGAATAGATTATGCCTTCTACAATCTACTTTTTGCTTTTGCCAAGGCATGGTTAGTGTCTCTAAAGCTCTTGGAGTTGAGTTCTTTTAGGTTTTTTTTAATTGCTCCAAACCTTTTTTTATATAAATGAATTCCTTACAACTAGTAACAGGATAGGAGAAGCCTTTTATGTATAAATTTTTTAAAGCCTTATGTTTTTTCAATGTAGTTAATAAACCAAAAGGGATACCTCTTATGCTAAAAGGTATTCAAGTTTTAAATGTAAACTAGATAATGATAAAAGAATATAAACTTATAAAGGTTGCTTTGCCTTTTGGAAACTGAGCCAACTAATCACAATTTACCAGGGCCTTGATAGCTTTTTTCTTGATGTGATTGGAAGAGTATTGTTGATTACTAGAAGTAAAAAAATTCCCTTCATATCTTAGGTCACTTACGTTAAGTGAATCCATGCTGTCTTTGAAATCATTCCTTATACTTCTATCACTTACATTGCCTTTGATTTCTAAACCATATAAAATGCAGTTGAAATCCTCTATAATTAACCATAGTCCTCGGATAGAATCTTTAAGTTTGTAAAGGTATAACCAGATATAGTTTCTGTAGAATTTAAAGTTAGAAACATATATAAAGGATACATTTAAGGTGGGGTTGTCCTGAAGTAAGGTCACTTTTAAATGTAAGGCTTGATTATTAGCATGTATATTATGACTTTTGTATCCTTGGTGTTAACAGCCACTACTACCCTTCCATAGTAATGATATTAGTGGTTGGTAACAATATACCAATGATTTCCTAGTAGTATGAGAGACTCACACTTCTTTAATGAAAGTTTGGATCCTAAAATGCCCACCAACATTGGTTTAGTGTTAGTTATGAACTTAATAAGTAACTACTGCTTTTTGGGGCAATTTAAGCTCCTTACATTCTAAGCTATGATTGATATGATTTGGAAGAGCATGTTTTCGATCCTCATAACCTATTCCTTCTATATTTCCTACTTATTATAAATGAGAAACTCTTCCTTTTCATTCACCTTTTTCTTGAAGTTTGCTCGAGTTGATGCTATCGGCCAACTCCTCAGCTTTTGTGGTCCTCTGCCTAATACTAGTAACTTCACTAGTCTGATGGTTTTGAACCATTTATTTAAATGTTAAAGTGTCATTGGTTGACATTTGACCCTTTTCTTCCTCTAACACTTCTATCTCAGTAATAAAAGTTTGTTTCATTCTCTAGGATAATCTTTTCCATACTAATTGAAGAGTTGTTTCTCTAATCATTGTTAGTCTAGGTTGTTCTATCATAATTGTTTTGGTTTTGTTTATCAATAGCTTTACTTGAATCAAACTCACTTGGCTATCTTGTTAACTGAATGTTGTTTTTTACACATCTTTAGACTCACATGCCTCTTTTGTTAACTTAATGTTGTTTTTTTCCAAAGTTGGTCCTTAGTCAGCAGTTACACAAATGACTTGTTGTTGATCATCTTGATTCTTATCTCCCATTAACTCTTTATAGTTTCCTCTTACAAACTTCCTACCTATGTCCTTCTATTATTTTATTTGTTGAGGTGATGGTCTCTATTGATAAGATATACGAATTGTGCCTTCATAAATGGTATCATTCTCTCCTAATCTTATCAAAGGTGTCATATCTAGTCGGCTTTTTCCATATTCTACATTAAAAACAATGTCTTACATATCCAATTCTCTTCCTTAAGGTCGTGTTCTTATCCATGAAAATGGGTTTACCAATATAACCGTTCAAATGACTCAAATCTTTTGTGGATCAGTATTCTACTGAAACAATGTGAAAATCTATATATGAATTTTCTCATGTTTGACTTTGTCAAGAGATGTACTTGTTTTCCATCAGTGGAGGAAAATAAGTTTCTAGCATGCCAAGGATCATTTTTCAGGATGTCTCTTGCATTGGATTCCGAAGAAAGCTTGAATAAAATTTAAGTCATCCTCATTCAACAAAATCTCACATAAACCCCCGCTTTTCTATGTTCTTTAAGCCTTGTTAAATTGGAAATGGTGGAGCTTATCCAAAAATGACCTAATTAGGTTACCATTCCAAGTATTGGCTCCTTCCTTCAAGGCCTCTATAAGAGGAGATACAATGGCTTTCCCTTAAGAGGAAATTGGAGAGAGGAGATACAATAGCTTTCCCTTAAGAGGAAAATTGAGGGTAATATAGCAATGCTTTGTTATCATTTCCTCATAGCACTTGTTTTCAAGTAAGTTTATTAAGCTTTTTTTGCATTAGATTTGTCTTCTGGATTTGTATGTACTAGAGAGCTCTCATTATAGTTCAAGGTTAAAGGAGGAAAAAGGGCTTAGATGTTCAAACTAATGCCAAGCCTATTTGGTACAGGCTAGCTAAAGATACAAGGGACCAGAGGTGTTTTCAAATTTTTATTGCCTAAAACAGTAAAACTTGGAGGCAAGAGATTTTGTAAGTTGTCCTAAGGGAAGTTTTTGGGCTAAAGAAGTAGTAGATGGTCAAAGAAGTAGGAAGGAGAAGGGGGAAATGGATAAATAAGAAAGGATTAAGAAGGAGATGAAGAAGAGTAAGAAAGATTAGGGAGTAACGAGAGCATCTCTCTCATCTCTTATGGCTTGACTACTTCACAAGACTTCAATTATTATAAGTTTAAGAAAGTCATTAAATTAGGTAAAAGGGACAATTTCCCAAGGTTTAATCTACCTTAAAGTTTTAAAGGTAACATAAAAAAGTTTGGATTGAGCTAAGCCAAAAAGTCTCTAAATTTTGAAAAATGTGTAATTATCTCTTAATATTTATAAAATAGTACATATTCCTCTTTTAATACTATTTTTATTAAAAGTTAACAAAGTTAAAAATTAATTGATAAAATCTCAATAAAATTAGTATTAAAAGAGTAATTTGTACTATTTTACAAATGTTACGAGGTAAATTACATTATTTTATAAATGTTAGGGAGTAAAATAATAGGCAAAAAGTATCGTATAAACTCTAACGTTTTTATTTATATTTAAGTTAGAACCTAATGTTACAAACCATTTAAAAAGAATCAAAACATTTTATAAACATTTAAAAAGAACGGAGCTCTTCTTTTCTTCTTTGGTGTGTAGCCGCCACTAGTCTTGGTTTTAGGTTGAATAAGTGCCTCCATCTCTTATTCTTTTTCTTGATTTATGCAAATTTCCTTGGTGAAATCAACTTGTTGTTATCCTTCTCCATCCTTTCTCCTGTTACATGTTTAGTTTGATTATTGGGGGGTTTGTTTTAAGTTGGAAACGTTATCAACCTTTAGAAATTCTAGCTTAGATAACGGTAGAAGCTCCTTTGCTTGAGTTTTAATTTCAAAATCCAGTGAGTTTTATTAAAAATTAGCACCCTTTTCTTTTTGTTTACTCCATTATTAGCTAGTGTGTTTTTTTGTTCGGTTTTAAGAGCTTTAAGTGGTTGTTTTGGTGAATGGCTTGGATGGGGATGGAAAGGAGTGGTTTAGAAATCAATGGTGATGGTTAATAGCGATGGAGTGATTGACCAGAGAAGAAGGTGAGCAACTTGCTACAAAAAATGATCTGGAAAGGGGAGGATGCGTCGGGCATGGAAGAAGAGAATTGAAGAAGATGAATCAAAAGGGGTTTCAGGCCTGGGCTTAAATTGGATTTTGGACTTTAAATTTTTTGGGTTTATAAGACTTGATTAATTTTTTGTGAGCCCAGAGTAATTATTTAGACTTTTAGTTTAGGAGTTTTATTTAGACCCGAAATGGTCCAAAGTGATTTATGTGGGCTAATTGGCCTCTTAAATTTAATTTAAATCTTTAATGGAGTAATTCCTTAGTATATTTGGGCCTAATGAATCTTTAATATTTATTTAGGTCCTATTGAGCAGTAGGGGAGCATTGAACTTGATTTAAGAGCTTTGGATTTCAAGAATTCAAGTAAGAACCTCTAATTTACTCTTATATTAATTAATTGACACAAAATATTATAAATTGAATATTATGTGTATTAAATAAATGTTGGAATTTCTTGATTAATGTGTGTTAAGAAATTATTAATTTAGATATGACTTGGTACTTATAAGGTGTGGAATTTTTTATACCTATGATTAAATGTGAATAATTCATAATTGGATCAATTATTTGAGTAAGAAGGAGATGGGAATTTCTATTATGAATTTTTGACTTGTTGGGAACGCTTGACCTATGTTACTTGATTTTGATGAATGTAAATGATCGATGTTAGTTTCTTTATAAAAGTGCACCATAAGCATGGACATTTCTCATGAAAAAATTGATACGTTAGATATGAGATGATTAGAGATTTAAATTTAAGAAAGAGACCAGTGATGAAATTGATTGAGTTTCAAAGAATCGATTGAGGGATATATATATATATATAATGAATTAGAAATAGAGAAATGACTTACCTAGGACAGGTATGTTCAGTGGTTCATAATTGATGTTCATTTATATGATACGAGATTGAGGTTGGACTAGGTACATGTAAATGGAGCAGGTACCGGGGTAGCCTGAGTCTCAGGGATGTCCTATGTCTTTGGCTAGGTACTGGAGTGGTACCAGAGTATCCTGAGTCTCGGGGGTACTCTGTGTCATTGGCAAGGCATCGGAGTGATGCCGAGGTCTCAGAAAGGTTACCCTGGGCCATTGATATATACATATATGCACATATTATATTGTTTTATCCACTGAGTTTGAGATTTATGAGATGATTGGCCGGTGGAACATTGAATATAGCCTACTAGGTTAAGTAAAGCTCTAGTAAATGGAAAATTAATAATTTCTAGAACTAATAAATAAATTTGCATTCAAGACATCATGAAGTTACATTATGTGTGTTAATGGTTTATTAAATCGTTTAAGTCGAGGTGCTTGTATTCATCTCTATGTGAAAATATGAATGACCTATACAACTATTAAAATGGTATAAGGGAAAATATGAAATTCTTACTGAGTTGGCGGCTTACCCCTTACCCGTGGATATTTTTAGGAGTTCGATTAAGATTGTCAACCCCAAATCGCACATGATTATTTATTAAGCTAGGTGGGCCAGCAATGAGTGTTTTACTTTTATTGTTACTTAGAGACATTTTTGAGATATTGATGTATTACTCAAGTTTTTATACTTTCGGCTAAATTTCAGTATTATTCCTCTTTGTTGATTTGGATTATGAGATTGAACTTTACCTAACGGAATTTATGGAATATATGATTGGACTTGTTATGTCTCTGTAATTTGGATTAAAATTTAGGAGCGCTACACATTGATTAGAATAATTAGTTCGTTAAATCATATTTCCTTGGATCATCTTGATGTTTTGGTAGATTGAATTTTTGAGGAGCCATTTATTTTGGATAAGAGTGGCTTCGAACTAGACATTGGTTAGGAGGGTATTGATATTATTTAGTATAATGAGTTTGGATTTAGAGATAAGTAGCCTCCTCTTAATGATGAAGACTTTGTTCCAAATGATAATTGAATCCAATTTGATTTTAGTGGATTTTAACTTGGAGAATAAAGATTGATGCATTTTTAAGTTTGACTTGGAGGTGTAATCCTAGCAAGAGTTGAAGATAGCTAAGGATCGAGAGACACAAGTTGAAGTTAGATGCATGGAAAGAAGATAATAGATGGTAGATGGAAGAGAAGAGAGGAGAAAGCATATCTAAATCACGTGAGATATGGTCAGAAAGTTAGAGGACTTCGATGGCGCACACAATAAAATGGAAACAAAGGTAATTTTCAATGAAATGGGTGAAAATGAATGAATGTGGGTTTGATTTTTGCGTTTGAGTAAGGTAGATTTTTGGTTAGCTATCATGTATACATAGACATCTATGTGTGCATATTTTGACATGTAGATGCTCATGTATTTAGTTTCGTTAACTTCGTCAGTATAAAACTAATACCATAACTTTTTCCTTAAGTTGAGTGAGCTTTTAAAGATTAATTATTAAATTGAAAACTTTTGAAGATTAAATACTAAAATGAACAATTTTTAAAAGATTGATCACTTGTACATTTATTATCCTTGATAATAAAAGATTTAATTTATTATAAGGTGATATTATTAATTATTAATAAAATATGATAATTTAACTTATCATTAATGATTATTAAATGAATTAACATTACATATTAAATATTTGTACTTTTTGATATAGTGAAATATGAATAAGATAATAAAATAATAAGAAGTTTATATAAATAAATAAATTAATTATTAACTATCTATAAAAATGTCAATTGTAAATGAAAATAAAAAATTGATCATATTATTTACCAAAAATGTAATATTAAGTGTTAATATATTTTTTATTATATATATAACTATGAAAAAATCAATAAATTAATTTATTTAACATATATGTCCCTGTTGCTCATGTAGCAATCTTCTCTCCGCCGTGTGTGTGCTCAACCCTGTTCATTTGTCCACTAAGGGCATATTTAGTTGGGTTGTGGGTTTTAATTTTTTGTTGTGGTTGTTGTATTTTTGTATTAGGTATTGTGTTTTCCTTTTCGATTTTTGTACTATATTAGTATATTTTCTTTATCGATTTTTGTGTTTAGAAAAATAGAAAACAAAAATAAAAAATCAAAGAGGAACTAAACAAGCCCTGAGCCTTGTCTCTTGTTTGGCGTGTGCTATCGGCATTTGTCCACTCAACCATGTCTCCACTCTGCCTCAACCCGTGGTTCTCTCCCAAGAAGAAATGTAATCCAATAAAATATCATAGAAACTATGATCTGTCTACACTGTTCACTAACATTTATGAATGGCATTTGCAGAACTATGTGGTAACTTTCAGCGGAAGTAGATGTACAATGGATCCCTAACTTTCTCTCAATTTACAAGCACACAGAGAGAGCGATATCATAATTGATAAAGAATAACAGTTTCAGCTAAAACATTCAAGACCATGATTTTAACAACATGATCTTAGCCTATAAAATATCTAATGTATAAATGTATTTTCCATTTTTATACCTTTGTTTTGTGTATAAATAGATGAACAAATTCTCAAATAATATACAACAAAACATCTTTTTTATACTATTCTTTCATGGTATCAGAGCCCACACCGTGAATTTTTTTTCCCCTTTCTGCCTTGTTCGTCCCAAACCCAGATTTCAAACATCCTTCCTTCCACACCCAAAATACCACCCTCTGCCAATGACTACCCAACAACCAGAGCACCACACCAATTCCACAATCACTCCAACTTTTCCCTTTCAGCAAATCAAAAATTTTATCGCAACACCTTTAAACAATACGAATTACCTCATCTGGAGCAATCAAGTCCAAACAATCTTACATACCTGCGATTTATTGGGGCACATCGACGGCACATCAGCTCCTCCCCTATCTTCCACCACCACCTCGATGGTCTCTTCGCAACACACAACGGAATGGACTAAACACGACGGCCTGGTCTACTATACGCTGACCGTCACCCTTTCTCTGACAGTCTCCTTTTTGGCACTCGGGTGTACCACTGCCTACCAACTTTGGACCCAACTTGAGACCCATTTCTTACAGCAGACAACAGTCCGCCAATCTTTTCTTCATCGCCAACTGCACACTAGCAGGAAAGGTAACACCTCCATCTCCGAATATCTCACCGTTATGTCATCAATCACGCAGGATCTTGCCACCATTGGAGTCTCCATCCCTGATGAAGATCTGGTTGTCCTCGCCCTCAACGGTTTACTGTCTAACTATGAAACATTTGTCACCACCATCAAAAATTGTGAGACCCCGCCATCCTTCACCGAGCTTCGAGCAAAGCTACTTCTCCATGAACAGCGTCTGGCGCAGTACCATGCACCACCATCCTCCATCCTTGATGTCGCCTTTACTGTCGGCACCATCCATCGCCACCTTAGATGCAGTGAATGCTTGCAATCGTATGGCTCTGCTTGCCGGTTCTTCAACAAACCCACCCTAATAACCATCCATTCCCCAAATTAAACACTGACCCCCACTCGTTAGACCACCCTCACTCTCGTTCTCCAGCCCAATCCCCCAACCAAGCATACCAAGCCCACCATCCCTATAACCAACCTTATCCAGCTTGCTCCAGACCCTTTACTTTGGCCCAAAATCACATATTTTAGCCCAATCCAAAATCCAGTCCCAATCATAACCCACCCAGTTGCCAAATTTATTATAAAAAGGCCATATTGTTGCTAAGTTTCGTTTCTGTTACACCAATTCTAGAAATGCCCAACCATACCCTGGCCCAACTACATTTCACAATGCCTTTTTAGCTATGGGCCTCACTGATTCTTCTTCTAATCCAAATCTCACTACCAGTAATATAAGTGAATGGCTTCCCGACACTGGTGCTTCTGCTCACATAACGTCTGATCCACAACTACTAGACACCTCTGAATCCTACAATAGACTTAATCAAGTGCTTATTGGTAATGGACATACCCTTCCTATCACTTCAACTGGTACATGCATACTTACCAATTATCCTAAAACCCTTTACCTTAATAATGTTTTACTTGTTCCCCAAATAACTACCAATCTTCTATTTGTTGGTCAATTTGTCACTAACAATTCATGTTCCATTGAATTTAATCCCTTTGGTTTTGTTGTGAAGGATCTAGAAACCAAGACACCACTTCTCAAGGGTAATATCCACGACAATCTCTATCCAATGCGGCTTCCTCGCAACTTTCATAACAAATTTGCCTTCACTGTTCACACCGTGTTCTCTGACATCTGGTATCAAAGACTTGGTCATCCCTATCATACCACCGTCTCTCGTTTATTTCACAATTTCTCTAATAAACCTTATGTAATAACACCTTGTACTTCTTGTCTTCAAGGTAAAAGTTTTAGACTTCCTTTTCCTTTGTCATCACGCATCTCAACTGCTTCGTTACAACTTACTCATTGTGATATTTGGGGCCCCTACCCCACTTTGTCCTTTTCCAGCTATCGATACTTTATCATCTTTATTGATGACTATAGTCGCTTCACATGGATATATCCATTAACCCATAAATCCCAAGCTCTTGATCATTTTCATCACTTCAAAATCACTAATGAAAATCTATTTTCCACATCCATCAAAGTCCTATAAACCGATGGTGCCCCTGAACTCATAAAAGGACCCTTTACTGAATATACTTCAACTCATGGCATCATCAACCACATTTCTTGTCCACATACACCTCAATAAAATGGTATTGTTAAATGTAAAATAAGACACATTATTGAAATGGGTCTTACCCTCATCATCTATGCCTCCCTACCAAAAACTTTCTGGTTTGAAGCCTTCTCAACATCTGTCTATCTCATTAATCTTCTTCCCACACCAGTACTTCTTCACAAATCCTTTCATGAAGCCCTCTTCCTTATCAAACCAAATCTTACTCACCTCAGAGTTTTTGGATGCGCTTGTTTTCCCAACCTTGCCTCAACCCGGTCAGATAAACTCACTCCCAAGGCCACACCATGTATCTTTCTTGGATACTCTCCATATTATAAAGGCTATCAGTGCCTTGATCCAAAAACAAATAAAATCCATCTCTCTAGACATGTTCATTTTCTTGAGACTCAATTTCCATACACAAACCTTACCAATCCATCTCCCTTATCATCACATCCTCTCCCAATCATATTACCTTTACCTAAAAACACTCAACCATTATCTACTTAGCCATTACTACCCCAACAATCATCTGTACCCTAACTGCCCTTATCCACCCACTTGTCTTCCCAACCACATCATCCCATAATCACTCGAACCCGTACAAACACCCGAAGACCAAGAACCTTTCAAGACTATGTCACATTTCATACCATCAACTCATCCCATGATCCTCCTGACCCTACTTGTTATACCCAAGCTAAAACATCACCTCACTAGCGTCAAGCTATGTCTGATGAACTTCAAGCCCTCTATTATAATATTTTAATTAAAATAAAATATTTTCAATTTGATTAAACAAATTAACTTTTTTATTTTATTTAGAGAAATATTATTTTATATTATTTAGAAATTTTTTATTTAATAATTTCAATAACGAGTTTCTTAATTTATTAGAAAAGATGCTTTTTAACTAAATTTGAAAATGTTTTCATTTTTTCGTTAAAGAAAAGGGTTTTCTTTAATTTATTATAATAGAGTTTTCTACTTTATTAAGGATTAGTTTTCTAATTAATTATGAAAATTTCTAAATAAATAATACAAAGGACTTTTTAAACTAAATTTAAGATTGTTAGCCCTATGGCACCCAAGAGGGGGGTGAATTGGGTGTTTAAAACTTATTGCGGAATTTAAACTCTTTAAACA
>JAOXYD010166434.1:0-10154 GCA_028565735.1 Pinacopodium congolense | reverse complement strand
TAATTTGAAAATTTAGAGACTTAATTAATATTTTTAAAATTATAAAAACTTAATTAATAATTTATCAAAATTTAGAAAATTTTAATGAAATTAACCCTAAATTAAATTCAATTTGGTAGGAGACATAACCGGTAAGAAAAAACTGGCTTTACACGGCAAGGAGACAGTCAACAAAATAGAAAACCAATAAAAAAATAATTTAAATTATCCTACTTCTTCTCCCTCACGAGGCAAGCGAGGTGTTGGCTTGACTCAGCTTGGCAGCTGTTCAATTTCAAAGAGTTTTTTTTTAATTAAAAAAATCAATGACTTTTTGCCCGTTCACATTCTAATAGTTTTGATCAATATTATTTGGCAAATAGCTTCACCGGAAGTGTCAGTCACTACACTCGGACTGGGCCCATCAGTATTCTCTCTGCGTCAATACATACACAACGCCAGCCTCTCCAAGAGATATTTTAATTGTAATTTTGAGGGTCAAAATATTTAAATATAATCACTTTTAGAATATAATATTTTGATAATTTTATTTATCTTAAATATATTTGATTATTAAATTTTACTTATATTATCTTAAGTACAAGTTTTATTAATTGTGTATTAAATTAGTTTGACAGAATTTATTATATGACAAATTATTACGTACTTAATCTTTAAAAAAGATTTGATTATCAGTTAATTTGATATTAGTAACCAATTTTTTAACATGATTTGATGAAAATTTAATAGAAATTTATTTTATAAAATACTTTAATATTATAAATTATTTTAGATAATTTAAAATAAGGTTAAATACAATAAATCATTCATATTTTTTAATTTTTTAATTCCAATTTTTATATTTAAAATATTTTTGTTTAGCTCTTACAACATTGTGTAATTATTATATAACTCAGTTATTCATATCATGTTAACTTTTCATTTATTTTATTCAAAAATATAATATTAAAGTTATTTTTATAATTATGAATAAATATAAAATGAATACAATATGATAAAAATTATGTTATAGATAAATAATCTAACATTAAATAAATATAGTGTTCAAAATTTAAAAACCAAAATAAAAGTCATTATAATTATCCCTTTAAATAATAAAAATATATTATAAAGCAACTAAAATTTTAAGAAATGTTTGTATTTTTGTAAATCTTATTTAAAAACAGTAAATTACGTATTACCCATTTAAATTATTAAATTTGGCTCACATAACCGAAATTATTTGTGTCGAGTAGGCGTATGCAGTATACCTGTAAAAAGCACTGGATGACGTAATTGTCAATTATTTTTCTTTCCTTCACTTTTACGTCTTTTAAATTAAAACGGTCAAATTTTGTCGAAATTCTCATGTTTTCGAAAATAGAGTAATGGTGGGTAAGGGACAAGACGAGAAATCATTAAACAATTTGAAAATTATTCTACAGAAATGACGAGAAGGTTGTCTAATTAGGATTAGTCGTATAATAGACATGGCTCATTTTCGTTTTTTATGGCCTTGTTTTTTTAAATTTGATTTTAATATAAAATTTAACAAAAACAATACATAAAAAATTATAAAATTAATAAAATATAAAAATCAATAAAAACTCTTTTCATCAATTTTTACATTTAAAAATAGAAATAAAAAATAAAAACGAACCATTAAATGAACTGATTCCATATAATTTACACAATCTAAATATCTAAAATTATTATAAATTTAAGACTTGTTTAATTCAGTTTTTCGTTTTTGTTTACTTGATTAATTTAGTTTTTTATTTTTGTCTTTATGTGTTTTTATTAGTTTTTATATGTTCTTTGGGTTTTTGTGCCCCTTTTTTTTTCTTTTCTGTACTGTATTTCTATTTTCTTAAATTTTTATACTATTTTTTAGGTTTTCATTTTAAAAAACAAAAAACAAAAAACTTAAACAAATATACTCTTAATTATAAATTTCACTTGATGAATTTTAAATATCATGTCCACTTCAATTAAGTAAAAGAGTTTTATTAATATCTATATTTATAGGTACAACTTATCATATTAAGTTGTTAACTCTAGTTATAATCCTTAATAATAATCATTGATTACAATAAATAAAATAACTTTATAAAATATTTGGTTTTTAAATGTTATCTTTAATCTCAATAATTTAAATTAAATAATTTATCTTAACACATGATTTATAGTATATCATGTCCTTTTGAAAGTTATATATGTGTACTAAAATTTTAACAAATGTAAATTTATGGATTATTAAAAACCATCTAATTTTACTCTATGCAAATTTTTTAATTTTTAATTACATATAACTTCAAGAGTCAAAAGTACATATCTAAGTTTTCATTAAAAAAGAAGACAAGTTTATAACATTTTGATGTTTACAAGTGACATTAAACCTTGAAAATTTATTTATAAAATTGATAAAATAACACCTAATTTGTAAATGATAGTATTAATGTCTAATACATTAATATCATAATAGAATTTCATAAGCTTATTAGTTGAAAATTAGAAACGTCAAGAACTTGTATTTTCCTTTTTCTTAATTTCAAATTGAAGAAGGAATTTTGGTGTCCACATTTTGTGGTTGATTCTAATAATTACTTATTAGCCTTTTAATATATGCATGAATTTACAATAGATCATTAGTGCGTTGGTCGATTTGGCATGATAAGTTGAACTTATTATAGGCATTCTTATTTAGAATAAGGACCAATTTGTGTTTAAAGAACAAAGTATTGCTAATTAAGAGCATGTTTGGTAAAAATTTTTGTTTTGATTTCTAGTTTCTATTTTTTTAAACACAAAACTATAAAAAAAACATAGAAAAAAAATAGCATACTAATACAGCATAAAAATTAAAAATAACACAAAAAATAAAAAAATAAAAAACAAAAAACAAAAACAGAAAGTTGAACTAAATGACCTCTAACTTAAACATAGATGTACATTAGTTAGACCATGTACAGATTCATTTGAAACTTAACTATCTATCATTATTTAGTGGATATCATAGATGACATGACAAAGCTAATGGGGTAAAGTGTAAGTGTGAACAATGTGGGATGACATGACGAAAAATGGGAAAGTGATAATAAGGTTGTTATCTTTATTTATCACAAGTTCTCTTACTTACTAGTCGAAGTAGTAAAACGTATTAATCACTTACTGAGGTAATACTTAAAACAAAAAAATTAGGAATCCACATGTTTGGTGGCCTTTCATGGTCACTCAATAGCAAAAATGTAATTTCATAAATCAATAAGAGGAAAACAAGTGAACGTGTTAAACATAAATTGGTAAACCTATAAATGATTTAAGAATAAAAAGGTAAATGTGCGTAAAAAATAATATGAATTATCAATTATACTTTTAAATAAAAACAAAATAGGAAAATGGCAAAAAAAATTGATAAGGATTTCAATTTTAAAAGGATGGTAGACCTAAGTGGGACCCATCTTCGACTGGGTAACCCCAATTTCTTATGGCTACCTAGTCATTCTCTACTTAAAATAATTGAGGATATAAACTTTCCATAATATTGGTGACTTATTGATAATGGCACTTACTTTTTTTATACCTTACTTTTAATTAATTTATTTATTTATAAATAGTTCATTTAAATCAATACTTTATCATAAAGAGAATTACAACATTTTTACCCTTGTCATTATTGTGAATAATTAATAAAGGTTGGTCTTTTACTGTGCATTTTGTACAAATTTTATCTCTTTGTTGCTGTCTATTTCTTCTTATTAAATGAATTCATTATTTGATTAAGGACTTATATGAAACACTTTTAAATATAAGGGATCTGTTATGCAAAAAATTAAGTGCAATTTGGTTCCAACTTGAATTTCCTATGTCTTTATAAGACCATAATCTATAAAAAAAACTTGCGAACAATATCCGTGCAAGTGTTTCTTGAAACTGACAATAGAGAATGGAGAACCAAGTGCTAGTGGGTCCCACTACTATGAAAAAGAAAAGTAAATGTATTTTGCTTATTGACAATTCAATGTTGGTGGTGTTTGTCTTCTTTATTGCTTTTAAACAAAAGTGGCTCCTTTTTTTGTTTCTTTATTTTTCAAAAATGGTGGATGAAGCTTTGTCAAAAATTTAAAACAATGTTTGCTGCGTTTGTCTACTGTAGCTTAATATAAACATATTGTATATATAAAGCAACGTTGAATGAAAAATAGAAGAGAAGAAACCATTAAAAAAAAGTATGTTGCGTGAGAGGTGTAAGATTTAAGTTATTTTGTTCAACCAAGATTAAAATGTGTTATAATCTTAAGGTTCTTTTAGTTCATATTTTTGAGTTTGGTATTTTTTTTATTTTTATTATTATTTCGTAGTTATTGTCCCTATTTATTAAGTAGGGAAGACTAGTTATTATACCCATTATCTTGTTATACTAGAGGATTTACTGGCTTGTACCCGTAGTTTTTACTCCTTAATTTTTTAGTTGGTTTTTAATGTTAAAAATTTTGATATTTTGTGTGATTAATTTTTTCAGATATTATTATGTATTTGTAATTAAATTATTTTCTAGACCTACCATACTTGATAATTTTTGGAAAAAATTATTTGTAACATTCTACAGCAATAATATTATAATTTGTTATATTCTCTCAACAATTGGTATCAAAACTATTTTTAGTTAACTGCTAGTTTAAGTACAAAAGAAAAGTTTAACAAAATCATAAATTTAAATATCACAAATTACAACATATAGAAGAACAAGATGACGGATTTTCTATTTATGATGAAATTATATCTACTAGTATTTATTGTCTAAAAACCTGAAGACAAATATGATAAAGAATGAACTTTTGAGTATGAGCAAGTAAGCGGTTTTATTAGGAAATTTGTTGAGGATAATATATACAATCATATTTATAGTGAGACGCATGCTAAAACATTATGGAATAAGCTTGAGGAATTAAATGTATCAAATACTAACAATAATAAATTATTTTATCTGATAAAATTATTATAGTTGAAATATAAAGAAGAAAATTCTATTACGGATCACTTGAACGAATTTCAAAGGATTGTAGCTCAACTGCTAGGTATGGGTGTCAGTTTTGATAATAACGTTCTTCCTCTTATGGTACTTACGTCGTTGCCTGATTCTTGAGAACCTTTAACAATTTCATTGACTAATTCTACTCCTAATAGTATAGTAACCATAGATTTAGTAAAAAGCGATATCTTTATAAAGAGATCAGACAAAGATCACAAGGTTTAACCTCTTCGTAATATGATATTTTACTTATAACTACTAGAAGGAGAAATCATAGTAGAAGTTCGAAAGGCAATGAAAGGAGCAAAAGTCGAGGTAAGTCCTACAAATATGACAATGTTGAATGCCACCACTGTCACAGGAAGGGACATATAAAAAGGTTTTGCAGAAAATTGAAGAGAGATAAGGATAATGACAAGAAATAAGGTGACGATAGCGATGATGAGAAAGTAGCGATTACAACTGAGTAAGATTTCCTTGTCCCCTATGATGTTGATTCTGTCAACCTGCTAAATCATGAAACCAACTGGGGTGATTGATAGTGGTGTTTCTATATATACTACAGCTTAAAAGGATTTCTTCACATCTTATACTTCTGGTGATTTCAAGATTGTCAAGATGGGAAATAATGGTAATATAAAAATTGTTGGTATTAGTGATGTTCACTTGAAAACTAACTGTGATAGTAGATTGCTCCTAAAAAATGTGAAGCATGTTCCTGACACTAGACTCAATTTGATTTTTACTAACAAATTTGATGAAGAATGGTATTGTATCACCTTTCAAAATAGCCAATAAAAGCTAATGAAAGGTTCTTTTATAGTAGATTGAGGTGAGAAATGTTCCACATTTTATTTGATACAAGTCAAAATCTCTGACAACATGATTAATGTAGTGGAGAATAATGATATAGTGGAAATGTGATACAAAATATTTAGTCATATGAGTGAGAAAGTTATATCAATATTAATCAAGAAGAAGAACTCGATTGGGTTGAACAATGTGCATTTGAGGAGATGTGCTTATTATTCAACTGGAAAGTAACATAAAGTTTCCTTCAAGAAAACTATATATCCAAAGAAGAAACTCGAGGTATTACAATTAATACATTTTAATGTGTGTAGTCCATTTAAAGTTAAGTCACTCAGTAGTTCTTATTATTTTGTTGTATTTATTGATGACTATTTAAAGAAACAGTGGGTTTATATCATGAAACATAAAAATCAGGTTATAGATGTATTCACACAGTTTCAGGTCCTTGATGAGAGAGAAACTGAGAAGAACGTGAAGTGCTTTAAGTCAGATAATGAAGGTGAGTATATTAGACTACTTGAGATATATTGTAAAGAATAAGGTATTCAACATAAGAAGCCTCCACCTAAGACACCTTAATTGAATGATGTAGCTGAGAGGATGGATAAGATATTCATGGAGAGGGTTAGATGCTTGTTTTCACATATGAAATTATCAAAATCATACTGAATTGAAACATTAAATACTATGGAATATGTATTAAATCTTTCTCCATGTATTTATTTAAATTTTTATAATCTAAAAAGGGTATGATTAGAAAAAGATGTGCCTTATGATCACTTATGAGTCTTTAGATATACGATATTCATGCATATTCCGAGTAATGAAAGGTCAAAACTTGATGTTAAAACTCGACTGTGTATTTATTGACTATGGTTTAAATGTATTTGATTATAGGTTTTATGATTCATATAAGAAGAAACTTGTAAGAAACCGGGATGCAGTTTTTGTTAAAAATGAGATAATAATGGCTATTGATAAAATTAAGAAGACAAATCTTCAAACCAGTGATGATTTAGAGATAATGCCTCCGGTGATGTGCCTAAGAGAGATGGGGATCAGAATCAGATTGAGCAACAAATGTTGAAATGCTCATACACAAATAGATTATAATGATGATAATGGGCATCTATCTCCTGAAGCTCAAGTTTTGCTTTAACCTCGTAGAATTTCGAGATAGCGATGAGTCAGAAAGTTATAAAGAAATCATAGATGACGATCATAAAAAAGAGTATATTGAATTTATGTAAGATGAGATAAAGTCTTTGTATGAAAATCACATAGTTGAGTTAGTAAAACTACCTAAGGGTAAGAGAGCTTTGAAGAATAAATGAGTATACAGAGTTAAGTATAAGGAGCACTCTTCACGATCATGATACAAAGCCAGATTGGTTGTTAAGGGATTCAACCAAAGGAAAAGTATTGATTTTGATGAGATATTTTATCCTATTGTTAAAATGTCTTTTATTCGTATTATACTTGGTTTAGCAGCCATCCTTCATTTATAGATTAAGCAAATGGATGTAAAAACGACATTCCTACTTGGCGATATAAAGGAAGAGATCTATATGGAGTAGCCAGAGGATTTTAAGATAAAAGGGAAAGAGGACTATATTTGTAAGTTAAGGAAAAGCTTATATGTTTTGAAACAAGCATTAAGACAATGATATAAGAAGTTTGAATTAGTTATGAGGGAGCAAGGCTATAACAATACTACTTCAAATCATTAGTGTATTTTATCAAAAATTCTTTGATGATGATTTTATCGTTCTTCTATGATGATTTTATCATTCTTCTATTATATGTTAATGATATGCTTATTGTTAACAAGAATACTTTCAGAATTGATCATTTAAAGAAAGAGTTGAGTAAGTCTTTTACTACGAAAAACTTAGGATTAGTAAAGCAAATCCTTACTATAAGGATTATTAAAAAAGTTATGATTATCTCAAAAGAAGTACATTAAGAAGATACCTCAAAGGTTCAATATGAACAGTGCTAAAGCGATTAGTTCTTCTCTTACTAATTACTTTAGACCGAGTACTAATTAAAGTGTCTCTACTAATGAAGAGAAAGTAAGTATGCATCAAGTTCCTTATTCTTTAACAGTTTGTAGTTTAATGTATGATATGGTATGTATTAGAAAGGATATTGCTCACGTTGTTAACATTGCTAGTAAGTTCATTTCTAATCCTGGTAAGGAATATTGGGATGCAATAGTTATTAAGTTATCTATATGAGACTTATAAATTGTGCTTATGTTTTAATACTGATAAGCCTATGTTAGTTGATTACATAGATACAGATATGACTGGTGATCTCAATTTTAGGAATTCTACTTCGAGATACTTGATATCATTTACAAAGGGAACACTATCATGACAATCAAAATTATAGAAGTGTATTGCACTCTCTACAAAAGAAGTTGAGTTTATTGTAGCAATCGAAGCATGTAAAGAATTGTTATGAATGAAGAAATTGTTGAAGGACCTTAGTTTCGAATAAGAGCATTATATATTATTTTGTGATAATCAAGATGTTATTTATCTTGGTAAGAATTATTCTTTTCATTTGAGATATTAAAGAAGTTGAGTTTATTGCAACAACCAAAGCATGTAAAGAGTTGTTATGAATGAAGAAATTGTTGAAGGGACATGATTTCGAATAAGAGCATTATATATTATTTTATGATAATCAAGATGCTATTCACCTTGGTAAGAATTTTTCTTTTCATTTGAGATCGAAGCACATTAATATAAGATATAATTGGATAAGATATGTATTATAATCAAAGAAATTACGACTTAAGAAGATCTATACTGATGAGAATGGTTCGGATATATTGATAAAGTCTTTGCCAAGGGAGAAGCTTGAGGCTTTTCGTTCAATTGTAAGAATAGGTGTTCCTCTCATATTGGCATAATGAGGAGTTTGCTATTGGGTCATGCCACTATGAAGAATAAAGCAAAATGTATTTTCCTTTTTAACAATTCAATGCCAATGGTATTTGTTTTCTTTGTTGCTTTTCAACAAAAGTGGCTCCTTTGTTTTTTTATTTATTTTGTCAAAAATGGTGGATGAAACTTTGTCAAAATTTTACAACTATGTTTGCTACGTTTGTCTGCTGTAGCTTAATATAAATAGGTTGTATGTATAGAGCAACGTAGAATGAAAAATAGAAGAGAAGAAACCATGAAAAAAAAAGTGTGTTGTATGAGAGGTATGAGACCCAAATTATTTTGTTCAACCAAGATCAAAATATATTCTGATTTTAAAACACTTTTGATTAATGTTTTTGGGTTTGGTAGTTTCTATTTTCTCTTATTATTATTTCATAATTATTACCCCTATTTGTTTAGTAGGAAAAACTAGATATTGTATCTATTATTTTATTATAGTAGAGGATTTATCGATTTGTACTTGTGGTTTTTACTCTTCGATTTTTAAAGTGGCTTTTTACTTTAAAAATTCTGATATTTTGTACAATTGGTTTCTTCATATATTATTGTATATTTGTGATTAAATTATTTTTTGAGCATGTCATACTCGATAGTTTTTTGGGAGAATTATTTGTGACATTCGGTTGTGATAATATTACTATTTGTGATATTCTCCCAACACTTGGAACTAAATCAGAACATGGCAAACCCATAAGCATTTGGTTTTCTTAAATTTGTGGGTACTAATCTTGCTCTCAACATTTAATATGAACAATTCAATTCTCCCATTTTACTTCAAAATTATAAAAATTACAAAATCATATTCATCTGTTGTACGATTTGCTTAAGGATAGGATCAATAAGTTTGAGTTAGTGGTGAGCAAATTAACCTTAATAACTATTGTTTGATCTCAAATTGTACTTAAACTTCTTAAAATTTTGTTGTATAAATCGTTATATAAATAATAATTTAATATAGATTGTCGCATCGAAATTTTGGGCGATGATTTCAACTAGTTTTATAGTAATTATATATTGAAAATAATATTTTTCATATTTCGTATTATTCTCAAATTAGTAAAATTTTGAATCATATTGACACTAAAAAATTATATTAAAAATGTATAACACTTAATTTGCTAAGACTAAAATGAAAATAAACATCAAGTTCTAAATGTTGTTATGCGTTTTAACGTATATTAAATATTTTCTTATTAAACCTAATGAAACTATAAATATATCGAATTAACATGAATGATACAACTATTAAAAAATTCAACTCTTAGTCTCACTTGTAAAATTCAATTATTTATTTTATAAACTTAAGCTAACACAAGCAAACCAATTGCCCTTTATTAGGCTCACTGGTAACAAACAGATAAAACATATAT
>JAOXYD010166423.1:0-10154 GCA_028565735.1 Pinacopodium congolense | reverse complement strand
CGTAAACTGGCGGTTAGGTTAAGGTTTATAGATTTTCATAAACCGTAACCGGCGGTTTATTAACCGTGGTCAGGCCTTATGCCCAGTTTGTCTTCTTTGATATCAAATATTATGAATTAACGAACCAAACACTTCCCAAAATAAGAAAAGAGAGGGAAACTAGACGAGAGAGAGAGAGAGAGAGAGAGAGAGAGAGAGGGAAAAGAAATGGAATTCAGTTTTCCTTAATACTTGAATCCATTGTTCTATTATAATAGTATATGAATCACTTTTCAAATTAACAAATCACGTGCCCTAGCTTTGAGCTGAAACTAATAATAATCCTACCTTTCCATCATAATAATCCATCTCATCATTTATAAGAGCTGGAGTTCAATTCCCATATGCTCAATCGCCTGATGACATCCTAGATTGTCAAGTCATACTGCCAACTTCCCTTGATTTCCTCTAAGAGTTATGTTTAAAAATGTGAGATTATTAATAGCTTAGTGCTTGTGATTATGGATAGTGCCTCGAAGTTATATCTAAAGAGTTTAGGTAGACAAGTTTGCTAAAAAGTTGTTGTAATCCTTTGTTCCAACAGATACTTAGGGCTTTGGTGTTTAGTTTTCACTACAAAATGTCTCCCACTCAAATAATGATCGCATTGCTTGATTGCTTTTACAATTGCCAGAAATTCCTTTTTGTATGGAGATAAGCCTGCATGTTTTCTACTAACGCCTTACTTAGATAAGCAATCGAATGTTTCTCTTACTGTAATACAACTCATATTCCCATCCCACCGGCTTTTTCCTCTACAACGAATAGTATAGAGAAGTAAAGCATAGTAAAATATGGATTCGTTATCAAGGCTTCCTTTTGTTTCTCAAAGGTCTCCTATTGATTCCTTCCCTAATTTCAAGTGTGGCTTATTTATTTCTTCAAGAGCTTATGCAAGGGTCTGGCTAATTCTGCATACCCCTTGATGAAGCGTCTATAGTATCTTGTAAGCCCTATGAACCATCTCAATTCTTCAGTGAGTTTGTTATTGGCCATTTCTGAATCATCTCTGTCTTCCTACTATCAGTAACTACTCCTTTTGCAGATATGATGTGCCCTAAATAATTAATATTTTCAGCTCCAAAGACACACTTGCTACCATTAATAAAGAGCTGATGTTTCTGCAGTATGATGAGTGTCACTCTAAGATGTCCCGAGTGGCGCTCAAAGCAGTTACTATAGATCAAAATGTTGTCGAAGAACACTAAGATGAATCTTCTAAAAAATGGTCGGACTACTTCATTCATCAAGACTTGGAATATTTAGGAAGCATTGGTAAGCCTGAAGGGCATGACCAATAACCCATTATGCTCATCAAGAGTTCAAAAATTAGTATTGGCTACATCCTCTTCACTCATACAAATTTGGTAGTATCCAAATTTTGGGTCCAACTTTGTGTACAAACAAGAACCCTGCAACTCATTAAGTAGCTCCTTAATAATGGGTATAGGAAACCTATCTTTTATGGTATACTTGTTTAGCTCATGATAGTCTATACTCATGTACCATGAATTTTCTTTCTTCCTATCTAACACTACTGCCGAGGCATATGGATTGATGCTATGGCATATGAATCCCAGCTGAAATAGGTATCTCGCCGCTTTCTTTGTTGCATCTTTCTATCCTCCTAAGTATTTATATGGCTTGAAATTTATAGCTTCCACTCCATCCTCTAATCTGATTTGGTGGTCTTGTGTTCTTTGAAGGGGTAACTGCTACGGCTCCTAAAAGATCATGTTAAATTCATCTAGCAGAATGTCCAGTTCATTTCTAGCATTGGTTATTTATCTAAACACATCTGCTGGAATTGGGAGTGGAGAGGAGAAGATAATTACAACATAAATAGTTCCCATGCTCGAGAACTTTTAAGTAGCTTCTTCAACCCTCTGCTAGACAATGGCTTGGCCCTTTTCTCTGGATTTCCTGTCAATGTGATCAGTTTATTCTCCCATCAGAATTTCATGGTCTTTATCCTGAAGTTATAGAGTACAGAGTCATGGTCCTTGTCCTAAAGTTATAGAGTACATTGTTTAGAGTACAGAGTCATGGTCCTTGTCCTGAAGTTATAGAGTACATTGTTCATAGCAGAGAGCTACTAATCTCCTAGCATATACATCTAAAGAGACGCTTCACTTAAAAGTTCAATTAACCTAAGAGATCTTTGCTTACAATAAATGTAATGATGGAATAGTAATGCACTTGAAAGATAAAAAAAACTTAATATGGCATATTTAAATAGTAAAAACGTGTATATGTAATGAATGATTAAGTTAAAGATAATATAAACCAAAACTGGATAGTTTGGATAAATGAGATTATAAATGCTTTCAAATACTAAAATAAGCCTATAATTCACTTGTATAATCAATTAAACTCTTTGAGGACTAGAATACACCAATTTGGAAGCAAACAAATTCAAATTAAAGAACTCAAATATGTGAAAGAACGTTAGAACTTGCAAAATTGAATTATTATGATGTTTATGAATTTGAATTTGTCAATATAAACATTTACTAATGAATGAAAATGATCAATGAAACTCTTGAACACTCAAACAAACTATAAGAATAATATATTTGAACACCCAAAAACAAATTTAGATATTTAAAACTGAAATTAAAACAAGAATAACAATAACAGTGATAGTTTTGATATGTATATTTAATCTTAAAACAAATGAAATAAGCACCAAAAAATATAAAACTTTTATCAAACAATCTCTTGAACAATTAAATAAAATAAGAACAACAATTTTAACTACCTAGAACCAGATTTAAATGGACAAAAATGAGATTGAATCAAGAAAAAAAAATAGAGGCAACTTAGTGTTTGAGATGTCTTTAGCTTGTAAACTTGTTTAGAGAGCAAAAAAATATATAACAAAAATGTTTAGGTAATTCGGTTTCATTCAAGTGCAAAAGTAATCAAATTACATGGAAGAATTCAACTTACTTCCTCTATTTTAAAACCAAGACAGACTTCAAAACCAAAACAGAATAGACCTGGTGGCTAAGTTAAGGAATTACTGTTGTGATTCTATTTGTTGTTAGTGCCATAACCCCTTTTTTTTAACACATGCTAGACCTTTAAATTGAGTGTCTTGAAGTTCTGCTTGTGTTTATACAATTGATGACAATTTTATTACTAACATACATGTTTTTAAGTGTTGCAGTAATTAACAATGTAATTTGAAAAAACATATTATATTGTATTGATAAGTAGTTTTGCAACTTACATATATTTTCTTTTTACAGTATAATATAAACAAAATTGTCATACCAAACCATTTTCTGCTATATACTACTATATATATATATATATGCTTGAGACCATGTACTACTATATCTTTGCTAATTATATATCCTTAAAATGAATTGCAAGAACAATATAACTCAAGCCTAGATGTTGAGTTCTATTACACTGATAAATTGTAAGCAAAACAAAATTGAAGCATAGATGGATTGCAAGAAGAACAGAAGAACCAATTCCCAACTCAATTCTGTAACCCTAATCCTAGACCCTCCATATCAGTCTCTAACACAATCGAATCTCCACAATACACCAAGCATATCCATAATTAAGAAATTAGTAAACAAATTCAATAAAACCCCTCACCCAATCGAAACACATCAACATAAATGATAAAAAAAATACAAAGATGAAGAACTTACCCGAAAGAGAGGATGGCTGGGTTGACTGGAAAAGAGAGTCAAATTTCTAGTTAAGAGAAAAAAAGAAGAAGAAGAAGCAGAAGAAGTAAAAGCAAAAGCAAAAAACCAACAATGAGATTCAAACTTAACAGTACAAATAGCATTTGTCTAGAAGCGAAAAGAAGTAAACTTACTAGAAATATGTTGATGATTACCAACTGGAGAAGGAGGAATCGCTTGAAGGCTGGACGATGACGACTTCGTACGCAGTTAAGCTCAAAGGCAGAGTCGTCTGCTTGCCAAAGATCAATTCCAAGAATAGCTAAAGACGGGGGAGGAGCGGATTAGGGATTCTGCGTATTAGCGGAATGTTTACTATGACGAAATTCCTATTCCGTGTCACTGTGTTAACCAAACAAGGTAAATAACTTAAAACCCGGAATAGAGGCGGAATAGCTATTCTATTCCCCTCAACCAAACATACCATGAGAGAGAAGCCAATGTACTGACTGCTAAAAAATGTGGAGTGTACAGAACTCTTATATATATTTCCTGTGGCAATTCAATAATTGACATATAGCCGTATTGAGCCTTAGATATTTGTCAAGACGTTGTTTAACAGTTGGTGAGTTCTCTAATTTAATGAGTAAGGATTATGTTAGTAAATTGATTACGCTAATAATTCCTTTTCAGTTTTTTTTAAAATATTTAAAATAAAATTAAAAATACATAAAAAAATAAAATTAAAAAATATACATTAGTAAACAAGAAATTTTTTAAAAATAATTATTTACATAATTAAAAAATTAAAAATTAAAAAATTGATTGAATTACGTGAGCATGACTTCTTGAAAGGTCACGCTCGTGGTGCTTCGTAACTCCTTGAATAACATAAAATTTTTTATTTTTATATTTTTTAATTAAATAAATATTTTTTAAAATTTTTAATTAAATAAATGATAATTTTAAAATTTTTTATTTACTTAAATTTTTTAATTTTATTTGAGTCACATAATTTTTTTTAATTTTTAATTAAATAAATCATTATTGTTTATTTTGTAATTAAATAAACATTTATTTTTTATTTTTTATTTGCTTGTGTATATTTTTTTAATTTTGTTCTTGAGTATAATTTTAACTTTATTTCAAATAATTTTTAAACTAGATTATAACTATGTAAGTAAAAAAAACTTTATCAATAAATTTATACAAAATAACCACTACTACGAAAATACACTTACTATACATGCATAAAAAATGTATTATGAATGAAATTTCCATAAGGAAAAGAAACATCCAAAGATAATATAAATAATGTTTACATATGTTTGTTGAACATCTTCTACATGTTAGAAGAATATGCGAGTGTTCATAAAATATCGAAGCATATCAACCACAAGTCATCACATACTCTATTTGTAAAGTAGCTCTTTCATTAATTCAATAGTGAGGTGCCATTTACTTTAGCCAAAACATAGTAATCTTAGGTTCATTCTACATTCAATCAAAGGTTACTATGCTATGAAAAAAATAAATGAATGGAATTGCCAAAGCATGATCTTTATCTAAATATAACTTGCTCAATTCCAAAGAATGGATGATGGGATCATGTATATAATGTACAATGCACAAACACAGTTCAACCAAAGCTGCATCTTCAGTTTATTTTACTGATGCATCAAACGTTGGTAATATAATCAAATGAAATGCAGATCATGCAAGTAACAATTAACAAAAATCTAACATAACAACAAATACATAAGTATATACAGGATGCAATGCTGATATTGGATCCATTCAAGCTTCACGAATCATTGTCTGCTCACTAGATGGGATCATATCCATGAACAACCAAGCGTTGAACTCAGGATGAGGCTCCTTTTGAAAAAGGGCACATGAGTGGCAAAATCTCATATTGATTCATGCAACTCACGCCGCAACTCATCTTATACACAACTTTTGCAACAACCACACAAGCTATTAATTGCCCCACAACTATCCTGCTACATATCAAAACCATGGATATTAATGCACAAAATGCTCATCTAAAACCTACTTATAGGTAATAAATGCACAAGAGTAAAATTCTAATTTAAGTACATCAAAGTAATATATAACACTGTAAAAGAAAAATAAAAGATGAAAAGTGGACCATATTCCATAAAAATACGTCCTCTAATAAAAAACAAAAATTTAAGCCAAATTTTATTTCAAGGCTTAAGAAAGAAATGTTATGAAAGAAACTGTAAAACACCATTCTGATTTTGCATAACAAGAAAGAAATCATACAAACTTAGAGAATGGTATGGATCATTGTATAAAGATGTAAATGCTTTTATGTAGAACAAGACGTCAAAGGAAAAGTACAAACATAATTGCCATTACATCGCAGTAATACCACAGTAAATCTTGGAAAAGCAACAACTAAAAAAATACATATATCAAATAGGTGGGCTAAAATGAATTACAGACATTGGTATACATCAATCAACGGAAAATTTTAGGTGAAAGAGAAGAACTACGCAAGCATTTAAAATCTAAAAGTAGGCAATAAATTGCCTCAAGGTTAAACTTTCTCCAAAGAGCAGTATGACTAGGATATGCAAACCACGGTGTAAGGCAATTCCAACTAAAAAGGGAATTACCAATTAAGTATAGACTTATGTAGGGTAAGCAATAATTCAAGAAGGTACCAAGACTTGATCCAAGTCTCTCAATATTGCTTCCATATAGCATATAGGGGGCAACACTTCCTAAAAGACTTGGCAAAACCATTAAAATTTCAAAACAAGTTGTAAACTTAATTAACACTTTAAATAGTCTTAGGATCAATATTATAGCATGTGGAATATGAAAAAAAAACCCCTTTAAACCTTTACATACCCCTTTATTAAATCAATTTATTCCTTAATGGAGCCATCAAAATTTTCTATTAGCAAGATCTAAATCAATACAAGATGTGGCATAATTAGTCAAGTCGTCGATCTAACTTCACAAAATGTTAGATCATAAGCTAAGAGAGCTAATGGAGATATTAGACCAATAATTATGCTTAAGGTCATCAGAAGAGACCTACATCACTGCAAAACATTCACCTTTTCCAATTTATCATCCATGAAAAATTTCAAAAAGATGAAATGCCCCTATTTACTATCCTAAATATGATCATCAAATGAAAAATTAGTTACGTCAAACAAACAAAAAATCTTCCAATCTAGGGTCAATTTAAAAAGAAAATAAAACTAATCAACACATAACAAAACCCTTAAATTAAAGTTGCAAATCACAAAATTACCTCTATCTACCCACTTTTAATTAATCAAAACAATAATCTTGACAAACCCTTTCTCATAACCTAGACATCACCATCTTAAAACTCATCCAAGTTACATAAAATCGAAAACCCAAAAGACAAAAATCTAAAATTTACTTACAAACTTCAATATCACTGCTGCAAAACCCATCGTTACGACCCAAACAAGCAATGAAGCTTGAGTTCCACGCGGCAAGGGCTCACCAACCACACAGCAGGGGCTCATCGACCATTCTTCCATGAGCAAGCGATAGCCCATTAGCGGTCCACCTAAAAGCCAGAGAATCTCCAGATCGTGGTGATAACTCATCGAACACTTTCACCAATTTCTTGTCTCTCTGTTTAAGCCCTTTGTTTAATAAAGGACTTACTTCCTCATCATGGTCGTTGTTGTCGTTAAACACATCATTTTGGATATTAGGGTTGCTTTTAACCATTTGAACAAAGAAGAAAAGAGATTAGAATAGAGAAACTTAAGAGACAATGAATCCGCAGCACATGAGAAAGAAAAGCATCAACATTATTTGAGCCAATTGTTAAAATCAATTTTACTAAAATACCCTTAACACCTATTTTTTATTTTTTAAATCAGTTAATATATGGGTTTAATGATATTATTACACGTGTATGACAGGCCAAATATAGCTATTTAGTTGAGGATCTATAGTTTTTGCCATTGACATATTACATGTGATTATAAGTTATGTGATTATAAGTTGCCAAAAATCATATTTAATTTACATCAATATCATTTCACTTTTTATACAATCATCACTTAAATGTGCATGTTGAAGATCAAGATATAATTTATTGGTGACATTGACAAGTTTGTTTATAACTTTAAGACAATTACATCACATAATTGCCTTTTACTCATGATATACATAATGTTTGAAAATTTAGTACTGGTATGGTATCGGTACCAACCAATATAAGTATTGATAGTTATTAATTTTTTTAAATTATAAAATAATTCTTAAATTTGATAAAATTTGCAAAATGCTCCCGTAGATATTATGCATCCCTATAAATATAATTTCAGCCTAATTTAACCATTCAATCAATATAATAAATATAATATAATTTTCATACAATATTTATATCATTAATATCAAATTTAACATATTTCCCAAATAAATTACAACTTGAATTAATATAAATAAAAGAACTATCAACTAATCATCATAACTGAATATCAAAACATCAAAACATCATGACATAATAACAATATATAACAAATAAATATTTTTATTCATATTAATACTAATTTTTATCTATTTTTCAAATAAATATCAACCTAAGTTAATTTAATAAAAATAAAAAAATCAATTCATATTACTGAATATTAATAAATCAAAGTATCATCAATTAGATTCACCTATCATCTACTACAAAATCTTTTTCAGGAAGAGGAATCTGATCACCACCTTCATCTAGTGTCATCCCAGCAAATGACATATTAATATCCTCCCATCAAATATCAACGTCCCTTTACAAATCACTGTCATCTAGAAAACTTGGCTCCTTACATAATCAATTCGCTAAAGTACCAATATAATCCAAAGAAATAAGATTTAAGTTACTAATTGTTCTACTCAGAGTCCTAGTAAACAAATAAAATCTAATTACCAAAGAGATTCTAGAAATAATATTGAACATAATAATAATTAAAAAAAAAGAACATACTTCTCTCAAAGTTTTAAGTTGTATCTAACATATACCAAAATCTCTTATACTCCAACTTATTCCTCTTATTAGAATGGATGAACTAGAACATGCTTTAATTCCTTTTACATTCGATCACACTCACACACTTACTCAAATTATGAATTGTAAACCTTTGCAATTCTAAGATATTATTGACAAATTAGTCCTACCAAGTAACAGTAAGACCAAAACAAATCTCATAAATAAAATAAAGCAATGATTAATTGTAAAATAAGTAATAAAAGTTTTTAAAAAGTATATTTAGATTGAGCTTCTCTCTTTTATATATTATTAAAGGCATCCCAAAATCACTAGTATCCCCCCTTATACACCACTATCTGAGAGCTGAAAAATCTTGGCTCATTTATGGTTAACAATAATGGTAATGGTCCTTAACATTTTCCCAGTAACTTTAACTCTCTTCTCGTAATTGAGTGAGAAGTAGACACTTGGATTGGAAAAAATGCCCCAGTAGTAAAGAAAGGAGTGTAACTGGTTTTCCATTTACTGTGACTGACAAATAAGAAAGAGATGTATAGTGTAGATCTATTCTTCAAATTAACCTTTATAGTTTCCTTCATCCTCTTTATGAAATTATAAAAATATCCTATCGTCAGCTTATCATCATTATCTGCCAAACGAAGTACACCAATCAAAAGGCTCATAAGCTCTAACTACAAACTGACAGTTATAACAAAACTCCATGTTCTCAATAATAATAGAATCAGCCTCCAATTCGGCACTAGAATTGGCATGCTGAGAAGCTACCCACCTATCGCTAGTCAACATTTGTCGCAACTCCTTCATCATTACAAAACTCTACAGTGTTAGAAAGTTAGTAGTAAATCTGGTAACCACAAGGCGATATAAGTTTCTCCTATAACAATAAACTCCATTTTCATCAATTTCAATATTTATGTACGATTATAAATAAATACGGTTATTTTCTTTGTCTTCAACACAATCTTCATTATCACATAAAAATATCTATTATCTTCGAAATATTCTAATATCAAGTTAATACAGTAAGCAGTACATAGAGTTGAATGTTAATAGAGATGATGTTGGTGAATCTGATCTTGAATGACCTTCTATCCCTTCTATCTAGCAAAAAAGGGAATGGTTCAGGTAGTGGTGAGGTTAGATAGAAAAGAAGGAAGTTATTTGTTCATTTTTTTAAACTTCAAGAACAACTTCAGAATCTCAATCTTCTATTCATATAGCCATGCAAATAAGGGAAGTAAGTGATCAAATAGATATGGCTATGGCTAGATAATGGTGTGATGCATGTCTACATCTAATGTTATTGAATTATATTATTATCAGCTTATAATGGATGGCATTGCCTCTTATAATCTGGAATATAAGTGTAAGTCCTATGGCACCCAAGAGGAGGGGTGAATTGGGTATTAAAAACTTTTTACAAACTTAAAACTATCAACTTA
>JAOXYD010166412.1:0-10154 GCA_028565735.1 Pinacopodium congolense | reverse complement strand
ATTATTAAGCTAAAATCCCATTAATATCTTCCAACCCAAAATTAAACTAGCTAAACATAATTAAATTAAGAAAAATAGAAATTAAATAAACACTAAACATCGTTAATTAAAAGAAACTAAAAGCTAAAAAGAAAATTAAAACAATAAAGACAAAACATAAATTGAATTTTAAATTAACATAAACGTACGTCACTTAAACTATTATCTAATTAACTAAAACTTAATTAATCAAAACTTAAACTAATTTTCTAACTAAAATTTCTAATAACTATAAATTAACTTAAAACAGAAAATAAATAAATTAAAACCTAAGAACATGCATAGAAATTAACTACTAAACATAGATGAACCAAACACTAAATAAATAATTGAAATTATATAAAATAAAAACTTAAACAACTTCATACTTAATCAAAAATAAATCTGAAATTATAATTCCTACTTAAAAGTAAACAATGTTTAAAGCTTGAACCAAAAAAAATTAAAACACAAGAATAAATTAACTAAGCAATAATTAAAATTCAGTTATTTAAATAATAAAAGAAAACAGAAATTAAGTGAAAATAAACTCTGATTGCAGCAACTCCTTAACGCAGGTGCAGCTGCTGTCGTCTTGGTGCTCGTCCCCTGGTCCATTAAGCTGGTCCAAGTGCGTCTGTCCTGGTGCTGCTTTGCTGCACTCGTCCCTACTCCAGCTACAAGACCAAAGCCACGCACCACTCCCCAGCCGAACCGAAGACTAAAGCCGCACACCACAGCCAAGACTCAAGTCCTCACCTCTGGACAGCTGCCAGGAGCTTTGGTTTTTGTCTCTTCTCAGCCGCACCAGTCCAAGACTTCTGCTTCTCACGCCACACGCGTCCCACGCGGGGAAGCTCCAGCCGCCAGACGCAGAAGCTCCAAGACCCCCCTCCAACCGCCAGCTGCCCTTCTGTTTCTAGGGATTAGTGCTTAAATACCAAGTTAATTCCCCCACAAGCTTCCGAATGATGCTGCGTTTTCTGTTCTTAAGCTCGTCGTTTTGACGAGCTTAAATGTATTTAATTATATATATTTTTTGTTTTCTTTTTCTTTTTTTTTTCAAACTAAAATAATTTTGGTTATTGCTCAAATTAATTTAATTTCTCATGCTTTAGTCCAAAATTTGTGTTATTACAATAAATCTATCATTAAATAAAATATAACACAAATTAAATATTTTAAAAAATAAAATAAGATTGAAATGACATTAAAAAGCATATGAAAATTTAATAAATTTCAATCCTATCAATTGCATATATGTTAGAATAATGCAAAGATATTTATCGTATAAATAATTCAGTACTAATAGTTTTAAGTTGATAAAATTTTTTTGGATTGATAATAATTTGATTTAGATATGATTTTATAAAATCTAAACTTAAAAGGAATTTTTATATTAAAATCCAAGTGGATCTAGAAAAATGGGTTGGAACTTATTTATATTTAAAATTTCACTTAAAATTATGTGAGGCATTTTAAAAATTGATATATAGACTTTTTAAACTATATTCAAAACTTGATAAGGAATATAAGAAAAAAAATTCATAAGAAGAAGTGTAAAACACATTTTATTTAAATATAATACAAATAATTAATTTTAGATTGAATTGAACTAAAAATTTTAAACCCAAAGGAATTAATTTTCAATCTAAAATTAATAACTTAAATTAGGTTTAAATAAATTTAAATTTAAGATTCAAATCATATTTAAATTTGAATAAGTTTTAAATCATTTTATTTAAATTCAATCATAATTAAGTATTAAAAAGTCCTTCAAACTATATGAAATCTTATATAAATCAAACTATTATCACCTAAAAAATTTATCAACTTAAAGAAATTATTACTGTATTATTTGTATAATAAATATCTTTGTGTTATTTTTACATATATACAATATCGCATATATTGAATTTGTAAAAGATAAAATATTTTTTGTGATTTATTTGATTTTTCAAATTTTAATTTAAACATTTGGTATACTTTATTACAAGGACATAATATTTAAAGCACAATTTTTTTATTAATAAAAATTTTTATTTTAATTATTAAAATTATCCATTAGTTGGGTTTAAAATCATTTAAGTTCTTATAGTTTGGTAAACTATCAATTAGATCCCTATAGTTTAGTAAACTATCAAATAGGCTCCTAAAATTTCCAATTACTTTCATCTATTTATCTAACGTCATGTGGCGTTACTACATGTCTCTAAATATGCCACATGAACATGCTATATGGACATACTATTAATTCACATATGATAAAATAACAGAGGACTAACGAATGAAGGTAATTTGAAATCTTAAAAACCTATTTGATAATTTTGAATCCACAAAGACCTAATTGATGGTATAAGGACTTAATTGATAGTTTACCAAACCACAGGAATCTTAAGTGATTTTAATCCCTTTTTTTTTTTTTTGTTCAAGTCATAAAAAAGGAACAAGGAAAAAGGAAGTCAGTATGCCGAAGGGTAAAAGGAAGGTAAGTTCACACCTTGTCTTTGAGGAAGACAAACCATATACCTAAGTATTGTTGGTTCCGACTAGATACAAGATGTAGAGCATTCAACCAATTTAAACATGTTGAAAAGGTATGCAAATCCAAAAAGAAGGATCTAGAAAAAGAAGGAAATATTACTAAAGATGATGAACATGAAAAAGAGACCTTGTTCATAACCTATGTAACTTCTACTTCTAATAAGGATGAGTGGCTCATAAATTCGAGTTATACATATCATATGTCCCATGATGAATTCATTTTCAAGGTCCTTGATAAGAGTTTCCTGTTAAGAATAAAAGTTAGTAATAGAGCTTGTATAAAAGTGAAAGGAAAAGGAATAGTTACTATAAAACATATTTAAATATTAAATTGATTATTGATATATTATTCATAATAATTTTAGACCAAAATCTTCTTGATATAAGTCAATTATTTGAAAAATAATGAGCCATACACTTTAATAAAGATATTTGCTTCATATTTTATCCAAATGGAGTTGACTTGTTGAGAATATGCATGAAGAATAAGTTGTTTGCTGTTAAATGGTCTAAAGATGTCATGAAAAAATGTGAAGAAAGGTTGATGAATCTGCCATGATTACGTTGGTTGATTAAAAAACACTTATATATAAGAATAATGATGATGAAAATGCTAACAATAAGGAGAAAAAGGCTATTAAAGAAAAATTTTGAACGATATTGAAGCCATCAAACTAGTAGAGATGAAGCTGGTGGCAAATTTAAAGACTTAGTTAAATTCAATTGTTACTTTGTTTCAAAAGCCAAAAAACAAAAAACAATAAAGTGAATATTGATTTTTAAAGTTGACATAAAGGCTTTGGTTGGAAGAGTAACTACTTTGGTTAAGATTCATAATCAATGCAACATGAAAATATTGAAGAAAGTGTGTTATCCCAAAGTTGTTAAAAAGCCACTATAGGTTAAAACAAAAAATTAAGAGTTTGAAATGCATGCCAAGATTCCTATTCAAATAGGATGGTCCAACCATTAAAAAAAAATCAAAATGAAGAATTAAGAATGAAATAAAACTATCTCATTACTCATCATATAAGTAAGTTAGACCCAGAGTAAAGAAAGTCCTTTTAAGAAAGAGATATAAAACTTCAAGGGAAGGATTTGATATTTCTACAAAATACATTAAGGAAGAGTGATAGTATTGTATTTCTATGAACCCCTAGTTACTACTTTGACTATGACTGTAGGAATTACTAAAGTTTCAAGGTTAGCATATTTATAATCCATAGGAAATAGAAACATTAAATGCTTTCCTACATTCTATAATAATTCCTAATTCATATAAACAACTATAATAAATTCTGGGTGTTTGTTCATTATCTTATAACAAATTTATAAAATTAGGCTTAAAATAGGTTTAGTCTAATTTTCTTTCTAGATTGTTGTATAAAAGGGGAATTGTTGTACTATTTAAATAATCAATGAAAAACTATTTCTTTCTTTCAAATCTTAACCTGGAATTCTAAAGCTAGATTACTAGAGAATATAACTTCATAAATTCAAGTAAAGTTGTTTTCATAAATGAGTTTGACACAATAGATAGGACATGTTAGTCGTGATACATTGAGAAGATTGAGTGAAAATGATTTTATGCAAGGGCTTCCCAAAGTGATGGAAATTATTGAAATATATCAATAATGCCAAATTAGAAAGCAAGAAAGATTTTTTCCCCTTTTTTAGAGCATTTCTTTAAGAGCTAAGGAGAGGTTGGAACTTCTTCGTTCTGATGTATATGGATCTTTGAGTGAAGTTTCACAAAATGGAAGTAAATATTTTATGTTATTTACAGATGATTATAGTAGATATAATTGGATTTCATTCTTGAAATATAAAAGTTAAGTATTTAAAGAATTCAAGTAAGTGAAATCAAAATTTTAAATGATATTGAGACTATCAAATCAGTAGAGATGAAGTTAATGGCAGATTTAAAAATTTGGTAAAATCCAAGTACTACTTCGTTTTGAAAGTAAGGCAAAATGTGTAACTTAACGTTTTGAACAACTTATAGGTTAGACTCTAACGTTTTCTAAAGCATTAAAAAAATAACCCTAATGTTTGTAAAATGTCATAAACCAACCTATGTTAACTTTCAATTAAAAAAAAAAGCTATCTCAATCATCCATTGGCCAAAATGTATGGGACCTATAATACTACATGGCATATATATGGATATCACGTGACAGATTTGAACGACACGTGGCAATGTAGGTTCCATATTTTTTACACTCAATGAGTGACACGTGACATGTAGGGCTTGCTAATTTTTTTAAAACTAGCTATTAACTGCCATATAGTAATGACTTATGGTAGTCACAACTCCCTGCTAATAATTTTTTTCTTGTTTGCACCATACAATGTCTTCGTTTTCTTATATAGTAACAAAAAAGGTACAAGGCGGGTTGTTTTCCACCTTAAACATGCAAAAATGCAACGGTGTCACTTTATCTATTTAATTTTCCCTCTACAAAATATAAAATGACGTCATTTTTAGGAGGTGTTTAGCCTATGAAGTTATTTAAATCTTTGTTTTCTCCTTTTTTTCTTGTCGATTTTCTAGCATCGTCTTTCTCTAGTTTCCTATAAGGGAGTCCTTTTTATCATGATGCCACTAGTCTTATCCCCTAAAAAAGAAGAAGTCGAAGGTTGCATTGCATCTTGTGGTATAGACTATTAACAGGTGTTGTATTAGGCAGTATGGACGGAGGAGCGTTGTTGTGTCATGTGGGATTTGTTTTAGTTGATGTTTTCTTAAACTAAAAATGTTAATTAGAGACAATATAGCAGAAAGTAACACCAATGAGGTTGTCAATTACATAAAGATTATATTTAAAAATGCTTTTTAAAACAAATTTGCCTTTTTTTTTATTTATTTTAGACCTTTGTTTATTGTACTCTGGTACTATTTTATAGATTCTTTATTATATTTGGTGTGGTCTCTAATTTTTTGTGCTTTGAAAACAACAAAATAATGACTTGTATGTTGTGGTCCCTTCTTTTGGCGTATTATGAGATGACAGTTTGCAATAGTCCTAGATTGCAGTAATGTTGATGTAAGTTTATATATAGGATTTGATGATTAATTTCCAATTAAAAGACAGGACAAAGATCTACCTTTTTCTCGTTAACTTACATCAACAATAATATTTTGCTTGAGCCTTGATATATGTCTTTATAAACATTTTATATGTATAGGACTAAAATGAATATTAAAGATAGTTCGTAGAGGACATAAAATATGTATATATATACACGTTATATATATATATATATATATGAACATTAAATGTAGATAGGGTTAATATTTGAACATTAATATATATAGGATTAATACAAACATTAAAAACAATTCTTAAGGTACATAAACTGTGCACATATATATACATACATATTTATATAACACAAACACACACACTCACATATATTATGTGCCAAAAGATTAAATTACTTCTTGCAAATTTTTTAAATTACATGATCTTGGGTATGCATAACTAAATATGTTTCATAATTGATGTTTTTAAATCAATATATGTATGTTTATAGTGAATAAGTTTGATGCATCAACTTTTGGGCCTAGCAATATTATAGGTGAGGTCTTTAATACAAACAATAAAAGACCTCATGAAAAAATATTTGAGGGGACTATGATTGACCATGATGTAGAGAATTGTTATGGAATTATGAATAAGGTGGATTCTGATGATGGAATTGATGATGTAGTTTGTGATAATGCAATATTGGATTCTAAACATTAACTTTTTAGAATTAGAAGTAAATATCCTAAATGACCATCAAGTAGTTGAAATTAATTCTACAAATTATAGAAGTTCTATAGGTAGTGATGAGTATCCTAATGAAAGGATCTTAGTGAACCATTATGAATATCTAGGAGAAGTATCAAACATTAATTAATTTATGTAGCAGCATAATGGTCATCAGTTATGCATTTACAAGTCCAAAGGAGTTTAAGGATGTTGTTGTTAATTACCCATTACAAATATGATTCAACACAAGGTGGAAGAAGTTTGAGAGTAATAGGGTCAGCGTTAAATGCATCGGGGGATGTCAATGGAAGTAGTAATTTAAGTTTACCAAAATTGATAGATCCCAAATCATACTTATTATACAACAAAAAGACCTAAATAAGTGTCTGCAAAATTCTTAATGAAATATTTCAAGGACAAAATACTTAAGAAGCCTATTATTTTGATAACTAAAATGATTGAAGAATATCGAGAGAAGTTTAACATTTTTCTTACATCTAGTATGTGTAGAGCAACAAAGAGGAGATTGAGGAAGGAGAATGCTAAAGACTTTATGAATGAATATGTTGAGTTACAAGAATATATACATGAACTGAGAGTTAATAATCCTAGATCCATAATGAAGTTGCAACTCTCAAGGAATCAAGACACTTCCTCATTGTAGGTAAGCATTCCATTTCTTATGTTTGATATGGATTCACAATAGAGTCACAACTTATTTAATATTTCTTATGTTTGATGTAGTTCAAAAGATTATATGTTTGCTTTAAAGCTATGAAAAAAGGATGGATTCATTTGAGGCTAATATCTGGATCAAAAGATTACTTATCAAAGATAAAATTTCAAGATCAGTTAATAAGTGTTGTTACGAGGGATGGTGATAGACGGACATATCCCTTGGTATAAGCAATTATTGGATTTGAAAACATAGACTTATAAAGATGGTTTATAAGGTTGCTAGTTCTTGGCCTTATGGCACTTAAAAGGGGAGGTATTTTTTAAAATTTTCTTTTAAGTTAATAAATCCTAAATTCACAAACTAATATGCAGAAGCTAAACAATATTTTAAATTAATAGTCCTAATTCATCAAGTTCTCTAATCAACTATATGGAAGTTATTTAATAATTCTATAAAAATATCAATAATTATATAATGAATGTAAACAATTCCATAAACAATTTGAAATTAAAAGGCTAAGAAAGGGAATATGCAAACTAATTTATAATGGTTTAGAGACACTTTTTTCTCTTATATCTACTCTGCAATAACTTGCTCGAAATTTTACTATCACAAGATCGCAATTACATTTCCTTTTTCACAAGACTCTAGGATAACCTTCACAATACTTTCTTTTTTCAATACGCTCTAAGATAAACTTTCACAATACTCTTCTTTTTTAACGTGTTATAGGATAACCCCTTATAACTTTCGCTCTCAATATTTTCAACCAATAAAAAGGTATCCCAAATGATCAAACAAAGTGTTTAAGGGCTCACAAACTACTTAGAAATGTATGCAAAATGAAGTTAATACAACTTCACAAACACTTCAACAAAATTCAACCAAAACAATTCTAAAAACTCATAAAAACAAGTTCATAATCTTCAAATCTCTTATATGAATGTTTCTCACACTTGTTGGATGAAAAATGCACTTATAAAACACCTATTTACAAAAAAAAAAAAAACCTAACTAGCCATCTATAACCGTTCCCTAATGTTTCTAAACAATTTGTTCATTTTACCTTTGGTTTTCAACTATGTGATTTACACCTTGATTGGTCAGCTAATAGTTGCACTAATTGACAACTAGTGCACCACTTGGTCAACCAATATCTAATCAACTAGTATTTCTGATTGGTCGACCAGTTTAACGTTTACATTGGTTTTCACTTCTAAATTCATACACACTTTAATCCAATTCAATTCCTAACTCATTCATACACATCTAAATCATACCAAAATTATTTCTAACATCTCCAACTATTTCTTAGCTCAATTTTAACATAATCATATTTATTCACAAAACCTTTAATCCAATATTAACCTTAATAACTTATCCTAAAATTTTTATCATCATCTTTTACATACTCTTTAACACAATCCAATATTTTAACGCATCAGACTACTATATTTCACATAACCTTTAATCAATTTACACAATTCTTTTCAACACATAAATCTTATCACATTTACAGACTTTAACATATTTACTAACAAATTAACTTATCATCCATTCACACATACTCATATCAATCTAATTCCAAAATCATTTTCACATATCAAGAGGTTCCTTAAAAGTTATTTACATATAACTTCTCTTGATTGTACTTCCTATATACAATATCACTAACTATGAATGTACAGTACATGATGTGAACCTATTAATACTATAGAAAGACCAAGGTGACACTTACATTAAATACTTACATAACATAACCTATCAAAGTTCACTATCTTGAAACTTGATCTTCCATTCATCAATTTGATCTTTAAGTAAGAACCACTTTAGCTCTAATGCTCCTATTTCTATCTTGATCTTCATCTAACTCCATTTTTACTCTAAAACATGTCTTTTAACTCCAAGGCTCCCATACACATCTCTATAACACGTTTCCATTACATCTTTCTTTCCAACATATCGAAAATACAAAAGTTATTAGTAGCAACGTTTTGTAATCATTATAATAAAGGTAAAACCACCATTAAGTCAACAATCTCCCCTAAGCAATAACTTACACAAACTAACGCGACATATAAACAATATGCATGCCTCAAGCTAATATCACACATCTTCCTCCCTTTTTTGTAATCATTATGAAGTTTACATGTATAAGATATATCACTATAATACCAAACAACCTTTCCTAATGTCATTTTAATAAAATTTCAAATCCATTTGAAAATTCTCTCAAACATACCCCCTCTATGAATCACAACCTCATTTAAACTCATGGCATGATCATAAAAACTTAAATGAAATAATCATATATCCAAAATAAAATTTTAACAACAAAAAGTTCAAGACAAATACCAAAATATCAAATATCACTTAAGAGCTTTAAAAAGGGACACTCTCCTTTTATATCATATCATCACAACTCAAATATTCAACACGTTCTATACCAACTCTTAATACTAATTATAAAACATCACTAAAAATAATATTCCAAAACATTCAAATTCACTTGGCATAATCATCATTCAAAAGATGTAATCCTTCTCATGATCCCACATTTAAACCATTTCACAACCAATATTGCACACAACTATACATTCATTTCAAAATCCCAAAAATTATCACAAAAGTATAATAATCATCAAATTTTCAACTTTGAATAACTCTACCTAAATTAATCAAAAATAAAAAATTCAACAAGTTTTAAAAATTCACAAATTTAAATTTTAAGCAACTCAAAATTTTCGAAAACTCAAATAAAAATGTTACAATCTTTCTTAAAACTATAACCCACCTAAAAATCTTACATTATCACTTTCCAAAAAATGCAAACCCGCACAGCAATGAGTAAGAAGCATGAAGAAAGTCATATCAATACATCAATTTCATAATTACGAGTGTCATTCAATATTAAACACAAATTCATTACATCTTTCCCTAAGTTGATTAAGGATTCATTACTCTCCCTAAATTATTGCATTATAACTAAAAATGATAAAAGGTTACTACTTCCCCGAAATAAAACATAATATCACATCTAATTATCTCTTTCTTCTCTTTGTGGAAAGCAACATAATGCCATAATTTATTGAAACTCAATTTCTTGTTATTGGAAAATCTCTTAAGTCATGAACAATTCAATAATCAAATAATAA
>JAOXYD010166401.1:0-10155 GCA_028565735.1 Pinacopodium congolense | reverse complement strand
TAAAGGGGTAAATAGTAGACTAGATTGTGTAATAATAAAAGTAAAAAAGAATACTTACCTAAAATATATGATCCTTTATTGAGTGGGTTCCACCGTGGAAGAATCCATTTTTTTCACCTTTAAGCATAAATGAAACTTCCATTAAAAAAATTACATAAGAAAGGTTTAGATAAATAAAATTAATTTTATCTTTCTTATTCTTAATTATCAAGAATTGGAACAAAAACTAGATACATTTAATATCCAAGTTTTTTCAACCAAAATTTCAACTGAGAGGGAGCTAAAAAATTTGGTTTTTGCATCAACTCAAAGTACAAAAAGGTTTATTGAGTGCCTCATAGCTATGTCATAATAGATTCGAACACTTTCCTGAATCGACTTCCAAATCATAATTGCTCTAGTGAATAACTAAAGAAACTAGATAGGAGATAAAAGAGAAAGAAACGAATTCGAAACATTTCTCATAGAATCATTAATTACTTAACCATTGGTGGGTCCTTTTGTATGTGTTGTTCAAAAAGAGGAGGATTTAATGATTATTCGTTCGTTAGACCCAAAAGTCAAAATTTTGGTAGATAGGGATCCTATAAAAACTTCTTTCGAGGAATGGGCTAGACCTGGGCATTTCTCAAAAACAATAGCTAAAGGACTTGATACTACCTCTTGGATCTAGATCTTGAATTTCTTTCTAGAGGTGTGGAAGAGTCCAATGGCATATGCTGTGTCACCAAAACATCATCGAAGGAAAGAATCATCAAAGAATAAAAGAAGATGACAAGGAGATAGTAACTTTCATGAGGATGCAATTATCAACATGCATTAGAGTGGTTGGAGTGAGTATCAATGATTATTATAATAATAGAGCATGATAATTTTGGGAGAACATAAATATGGGTATGTTTTGTTGAAGAAGACAAAAGAGAGGCAAAAGAGTGTTTTAATTTTCAACAATATTATTAGACTACTTCATAAATTGGTAGGTCAATATATCAACCAATATATTAACAAACCTATAGTACATAGTATTATTAAATTCTAATGAAGTTGGTTGATCACACACTTATTTAAGTAGATCAACGTGACCTAAAATAATAGATTGCAATCCAAAATAGTTTATAAACCAAAAATAAAATAATAAAATATTTAAGAATTTAAGCACTGGAAGAGACCTTCGATCAAATTGAGTTTCCATTAATCATCCCTAACTGTCTCTTAATCATGAAAAATCTATCCTTAATTAGTAGGTTAGTAAATATATCAGTCAATTGATGTAATGAATCAAAAAATTGTAGTCAATGTCCCCATTTTACACATAACTTTTAATGACATCATATTTGATTTCTATGTGCTTCATTCTAGAGTGTTTAATAAGATTATTTGTGAAGCAAATAGCATTAGTATTACTGTGCTTAATAGGTATCTTTTTAAGTTCTAAGTTATATGCTTTAAGTTATAGTCTAAACCAAAGAATTTGTACACATCACTTCTAACTACCATATATTTAGCTTTCACAGTTGACAAGATAACGGAATTTTACTTCTTATTAAATGATAAAAACTAATGTATTCCTTAGACTTTAACGAATATCATATTTTCTCTTTTCATCTAAAATATTATTAGTATAAATCGCATCAAAATACCTAATCAATTTTATTAATACATGCTTAGGATAATAAAGTCTTAATGACATGTTACCATATAAATATCTAAGTATAAGTTTAACTATTAAAAAATGAGATTTTATAGGACTTGATTGAAATCTAGCATACAAGCATACACTAAATATAATTTCAATCCGACTTATGGTAAGGTAAAGTAACCTATCAATGGCAACTCGATAGACCTTTGCATTAATTGACTTGTCCTCTTCATCCTTATTCAACCTAATTATGACATTTATGTGTGTCCCCCAACAGCTTAGCCTGAACCATAATGTTTGAGTAAGTTTTTAAAATACTTCATTGAGTTGATAAAAATACCCTCCTTCATTTTCTTAATTTGAAGTCTATAAAAATTAAGTTCCCTCATCATAATCATCTCAAATTTCTTACTCGTATACTTAATAAATTCCTTAAAAATGATTTCATTAGTTTCACCTTAAAATAATATAATCAACATAAATTTAAATAATAAGAACGTTATGCTTATGCTTTTTAATGAAAAGAGTTATATCAACCTTATTTTTAGTAAAACAATTTTTCAAAAGAAATGCACTTAGCCTCTCATATCAAGTTCTAGAAGCTTACTTAAAACTATATAAAGCATTAAAGAGTTTATAAATATAGTTAGAGACATCATGAATTTCAAAATTAGAAGGTGTTAAACCAAAGGAGGTTCTAATCATTGGTTATGATGATGATAAAAAAAATTTGCTACTAATGTTTTAGTTTCGTATTTTAAAAAGATAGGTAAATGCAAGAAGTTCAAGTTTGCATGTGTATATAGCCCAAAGTTGGTGTTTCAAATGAACAAAACAGCAATGGTAAGGTAAACACTAATGAGAAGATCAAGACTAAGAAGAAGAAAATTAAAGAGTTTAGACATATAGTTTAGTTTATAAGTCTTACCTTGATTATATTAATGCTTGAAGGGCTCAGCATTTGCATCATCAATTTTTCATTAGGATTTTGGTCAAGAGTTTTACAATTTAGATGAGTTTATTTATTGTATTTTCATAATAAGAATTGGTTTAGAAAGTCATATTAGTATTAAAGATCCATAATTATGAGGAAATTGTGCGAATTATTTTTAAAGAAATCCTCTTAATAAATCAAAGTTCTTTGGAAAATTTATTTAACCTATTCATATGTTTGAATATGTTTTAAGTCAAGTTTTATGAGATTTTGCTTTTGAGAAGTTTAGGAAAATATTGAAATATTTTGAAACATTTTTTATGATGTTTGAAGTTAGTTCAGTGTATTTGAATTTGTTTCAATCAAGTCTTTATGTGAAAATTGGTTTTTGAGAAGTATGTTAAAGTTTTGAAAATTTTGGAAAACTTATGAAATTGTTTGAAATGAAAACTTCACAATCCAAGACATATTTTATGTTTAATGTTAAGTAAAATGCTTTGGTATCTAAAACAACTTTGGGAATTAAACTTGTATGAATTGGTTTTTGGATGAAAGAATGTTTTTAAATTGATTAAGAAAGTTTTGGAAAGGATTAAACTTGTTAATTAAAAAAATGAAAATTTTCAATAACCCAAGAAAATTTAGTATGTGAGTCAATTAAAATTATTTGGAAATTAAAATAATCTTGGAATTGTTTTCAAAACTTGTGCAAGGTATTTTTTTTTAAATGAAAGAAATGATTTTGGTATGGTTTAGAATAGTTTGAAGTTGAAAGTTCTAAAATGTATTACATTTATCATAAACTAAGGCATAATTTATTTTTGAACTTAATTGCGAAGTCATGATATCCAAAAATATTGTGGGGAATGTTTGAAACTTGGTAGAATTTATTTGAATCCATTTAGAATTGATTAAGGTGTTGTTGGATGGACTTTATATGTTATAGAATTTTAGGAACATTTCTACAGACATATAAGTCAGCCAGTATCTTGGTTTAATTGACCAGTGTCAGTTTTTGGTGGGTATCAATCAATTAGACTAATAGATCAGTAGACCAGTAATAGGTCAATCAGTCCTACAAACTGATCGACCAGTCATGCAAATAACGGTTAGTTTAAACTATGTAACATCTTTGTAAATATGTGTAGCATCTCTTCTATGTTGCTAATGATTGTCTAAGTTTGGGAGGCTTATAAATAGATGGTCTAAGTGATTAGAAACAATCTTTATGCACATTTGATGATCAAAAAAGATTTGATTGAGTTTTTAGGTTGTGTGTGTGTTTGTCTATGAGTTTGAGAAAAATAGTTGGTTTTGAATGTGCATTCATTGCATTTTTTTTAGCCCTTCAAGTGTTGTTTTGATCAAGCAAATACTTGGGATTATATGTGCTTGAGTTGTGTTGAGAAATCAATTTATAAGGTTTGGTTTTGGAATTAGGATTATGAATAGTTGGTCTTGGTAAAGAGTTACTCTTCACCCTTCACAAAAGTAAGATTTATATGGAATTCCTCTTCACTCACTTAAAAGAAGACTTTTTTTTGTTGCTCTTCGCTTCCTTTATAGAAAGAAGAAGTTTTAAGGATTCCTCTTTACCTTAAGGAAGAGTTGATATAGTGAAAATCCAATAAAAGTATTAGGAGCGGATGTAAGCTAAATTTGGTTAGCTAAAACACTATAAAAATCTTCATGTATCCTTCTTTCGTTATTCTTTTAAGTTTATACACATTATGATTGTTGATTAATTGCCTTAATTTGAATTGTTATATTAAATTGTCATATCATTCCATATAGGTTAAATATTGGTATAGAGAATGCATATTCAAAAATAATTAGTTCAAATGGATTAGAACTTAGTTTAAACAATTTTAAAAACACCAAATTCACTACCCTCTTTGATACCATAAGGCTTATAGAAGATTTTATCAACATAAATTTCTTCTTGAATATAAATATCTAAAAATACAAATTTAAAATTCATTTGAAACTATTTAAAATCTATATATGGTGCAAATGCAAGTAACAATATAATAACTTCTAACAGTGCAAAATTTATGTCTTCCTTTTAATTGTACCTTTTGACCACTAATCTAATTTTATTTCTCACTATGGTACCCAATTCATCTAGTTTATTTCTAGACAACTAATTAATTATTTGGTGGTCTCTAAGTCTAGGTACTAAAGTTCACAACTTACTTCTCTCAAATTTGTTCAACTATTAATTCATATAAAGACCTATGATTTGATCCAAATTATAATGTTTTTAAAATTTAAAAACTCTTACAAGTTTTTCATCCTTTCTATCTCCTTCACTTGGATGATTAGTTGGTTCGTGTGAGGCATTTTGGTGATCATTCTCACTTTCTTCAATGACTAGTTTCTCTTTATCTTTAAATAAATTTACATCATCATCTTTAAGATTTTTCTTGATAGCAAGAGGATTAGATTTATAACAAATTACATTCATAGATTCTTTAATAATAAAATTCTTCCTACTAAACACAATGTGCTTATATAGTTCAGGAATAATCAAGAAATTTTCTTTTGTCCACTTTGTAAACAAACTTTCTTAAAATTTCTTTAAAATTAAAAATACAATATTTATACTCAAATATTTTGAAGTAACTAATATTTTTCTTCTTCTAAGTCAAAGCCCATATAGACTTTAATTATAGTTAATCTTATATAAGCTCTACTATAAAAATGAGACTCCAACATGTCTATTAATTGTTCGTCCTTAGTTAGACCATCTATATGAAAATCATTCATAAGGAAGTTCAATATGCTAGAAGGTTTTTGTAAAAAGATTTAAATATGTGAAAACAAGTTTAAAAATATTGAATATTAAAATCTACAAAATTATGAAATATAATTTAATAGAGGGAAAACAAAGTTAATGAGGTCCTCTAGTAGAACTCATTGATTTAAGGAACACGTGTTTATAAAACATATGATTTTTAGAGTAAATTATAATTTACTCCTTATGGTTTAACTAAATTTTATTTCGCCTCCTATAATTTATAAATGGTACCACACTAGCCTAAAATTTTAATTCACTTCATCATTCCCTTTGTTAATTTTTTTTCTAGTCACTAATATAGATATTGGCTATACTACACACCCTCCCTTATGCCCCCTCCCTTATGCCCCCTTATGGCCCCCTAGGTTAATGTGTTGTCTAATTATAATTAGGGTGTTATATGATTTAATCATAATAGTTGTACAATTTGAAAATACTTATAACATGATTTGTTTTTATGTAGTTTTTACGATACATCATTGTATGAAATGTGTTAGTATTATTGTATATACCCCGTTCATAGAAGTAGTATGAATTGCATAATTATGTTATATGGAGGCCATGAGGGGGGTCGTGTAGTCACTCCTTATAGAGATTGACATGACAAACAATACAACTACTAACATGAAAGAGATATTGATGTGCCATTAATAAGGGAGCTAACTAGGTGGGTGACTTAACGTATAGTATAGGAACTAGAAATAAACCTATATCACTAACAAAAGTTTATATCTAATCACTATTGCTTACAATCCTACTAAGATGGTCAAGTTGGTTATAACAAATGTTCTAAATCAAAAGGGTGTGGGTTTAAATCTCATTCTTAACATTAGTCTCCTCTTTTCCAGAGGAAGCAAAATGATGTCGTTTCGACATTATAATGTTTAATTAGTTAATGTGGAAACACGTATATGAAAACGATTTTATTGTCAAGCCCAGACAGTAATTATCTAAACAACTAACTTCATTTCGACATTATAGTGTTTAATTAGTTGATATGGAAACACGTACATGAAAATGATTTTAGCACCAAGCCCAATCAATAATTATCTAAACAAATAACTTCTTTCATATTTCAATTCTTCTAGTTTCTTCAAACAAAATAAACTGTACCTCAAAGAAATGGTCACTTCAGCTTTAAATATTTCTATACATTCTACATTTTCTCCTTCCAAATTCTAGACAAAAGATTCAGCGTCTTCCCTAACATTTGGTACTAATCAATGCCCTTAAGTCTGCTCTTACTAAGTGTTAGGAGTTATTTATATTAGTTTTTATGCCATGTTTTAATGTGTTTTCACTCCTCTATATCTATAAAATTGTCCTATTTATGAGTTCTTTTGATTATACTGCAAGTTCAAAGCTATTTGGAATTAACTGGATTAAAAAGAATAAAAAGAAGCTTAAAGATGCAAATGGAAGCAATTTCTTGAGCATTTGGAGGTACCTGTAGAAATAGAAAAAGGTGTGCAATCAATTTAAAGACTTAAAGAATCATGTTAAAAAGTTCCACACCAAATTCAAAGCCATATGACAAGTCATAAAGAATGCATCAAGAGAAGATCAAAACAAACTTGAATAATCACCAGTTTTGATATAAGTAATTTTGGTGATATAATAGGAGCACTTTTATATCTCATATTATTTTGAAAGTTTATGAAGTGTAATAACATCATGTGAAGAATCTATGTACCAAATTTCATGGTCATTGGAAGGGTATAGAAGGAGTTATATCAAAAAATACGAAGAGGGGAAGAAACTGTCAATTTCTAAAACTTAAATGACGTTTTTGATATTTTTTAAAGGTAAAGTTGACAAATCGCAACTCAAAACCCTAACAGCCACCCAAGACCTATATAAAGGTCTTAAAATAGAAAAGAGTTTTTTTTAGGTCAGAATAGATTAAAGAGTAGAGTTTTTAAATTATTCTTGTACTTAGTTAGGCTTTAATCTAGGTTTTGTTTTCTTTTGTTCTTTCTTAGCATTGGGCAAGTGGATTAGAGCCTTCAATAGGATTCAAGTTTGATTGAAGAGTGGGATTCCAAAAAAAAGACCAATTTTGGTTATGTTCCTTCATCTTTCTTTCTTATTTTGTATTAACTGTTGTTTTTTATCATTATATGTGTGTTTTCTTATTATATTCTTATTTCTATTGTTGAAAATGTGTGCTTAATTTGTTTACCTATAATTAGGATTTTATTGGTCTTGTTTGATTGGAGGATTTTTGCCTAATTAAAGATTAATTAGGTGTCACAATTAAATTTAGATGTTGACAGACTTTACGGTCCTTTGTGAGGGTTCTTAAATCTAATAAACTTATGTTTAAGCGTCTTATGATTCATGCCTTTTATTCCAATTTTTTTATTATATCAAATAGATTAATTGAGTTTAAAAGAGAAAAGGTATTTCTATGGCCAATGGTTATATGTTGTTTCAGTGATAAATGATGTTACGTTGGTTAGGTGACTTTAAAACTGTGGATGATTTTGAAATGATTTTGCTTTGAAAACAAACGAACTTTAAGGCAAATGCACCTATCGCAAAAGTAATAAAGTGGAGAAATATTTCAAACTCCGAGTGTCGAACCCATGGGGAAAAAGTTGCTTAACTACTAGGTTGACTGGATCACAATTATTTAGGAAAAATCTAGAGAAATTGATTAAAAATTAGAAAATGACTTAAACTTGACTACTTTGACTTAAAAACTTCAAAAACGATTTTTGATTGCTTCTGAAAATTTCTGAAAATTACCAAAAGTCTAGATTAGCTATGGATTAAATGATTTATGATTAATTGAGTTTTAAAAAAGTTTAAAGTCTGATTAAAGTCCTTCACAAAATAAAAATAAAGATATGGTTAAGACTTTGCTATTTCTCCATTTAATCTTGTCTAAAGTTTGGTTACACTTTAAAATCAAGTAAATGGGCTTTAATTTTAAGAGGGTGAATTCTGGAAAATTAATTCTAGAACTCTAACTTTCACATAAAAAATCCATATTTGGACATGTAAGGATTAATTCGTGTTGCTTATTGATTTTTTAAACAATTTAAGATGATTTCTCATGCTTAAACTATCTTAAATACTTATCTTAAGTGGCCAGCTTAAAATTGGTTCTTTCAGACCTTCAATAAGCACAATTAAACCATTTAAACATGCATTGAAACTCTTTCAAATCATCAAAATATCAATCCATAGCAACATAAATGATTAGCCACACATTTGAATCAAAACATACAAGATATGCATTTTAAACCACATAATTAGATAGATATACAAATATGAGCTGAATAAAGTAGTTTAGAAGTTAAAAAAATTATTTAGAAAGCTTCGGGACAAGTCTTGAACTTCTTAACTTGATTTGGATATCAACTCAATTTCTGAATCCACAAGATCTAGCAAGAAAATTAAAGAACATTCAAGAATATGCACATAAGAACATGAACTTTGATTAATCTGAAAAACAAGAGAATATAAGTAATGATCTGAGTTATAAAACCACCTATGATGATTTAGAAACTTAGATACATGTCTTAGGTTCAGTCTCCAATAAAAAACAACTCAAAATGCACTCTGAAATTCGAAATAAAAGTGTTTGAAGCTTAAAATATCAAGAGAAAATAAGAGAGAAGTAAGAGCTTCTCTAACTAGGAGTTAGATATGAAGTCTACAGGTTAATCTGCAATTTCTATGTTGTTCCTGGATGTATGCAGACTCATAGACTCCCCACATGTGTCAGGAGATAAGGGAATTAACTAGAGACACACCAGAGTTGAAATCTTCAAGAATTAGGGTTGAAATTGTTGACTCTGGCTCATAACAGCACCTTGCCTCCCTACAACGACACCTTGGGAGGGTGTCGTTAATGGTTGAATGCAGAAATTTGACACCTCTCTTTGACGTTGGTTGGCTCTAAAGCCAGGTGGGGGTGGTCTTTAAGGATTAGCTTGAGGTTGTTGAGGTGGTTGCAAGTAGTTTTGATTGTTACTCCTTGAAAAATTAGGATGGTTCCTCCAATTAGGATTATAAGTGTTTGAAAAGGGGTTCCCTCTTTGCCTATTGCAATTACTAACAAATTGGGCTTGTTCAAGTTCTCGGGCTAAAGGACTTCCTTCTTGACACTCTAATGATGAATGGGAGGGACTACCACAACTTTCACACTCATTCTTATGAGAACTACTAATAGTACCTATCATCAAACTATCTATCTTTTTCTTCAGTACTTCCAATTGAGCTACAAGAGCTACGGTATCATTGATTGTGTGAAGACCATGTGGTTTCCTTGGATGACGTTAAGAATTGTACTGAAAACTATTTATATCCATATCCTCGATCAGATTGTAGGCATCAGTCGCAATCTTTCACATTAGATTGCCTCCAGCTGCAGCATCAATGGTGTTACGAGTTGAAGGTGTCAATCCTGTGTAGAAGATGTCAACTTACTGCCATGTATTGAATCTATGACTTGGACACTTTACAAGAATCTCTCTAAATTATTCCATGCCTCGTATAGACTCTCATTCTCGTATAGCATGAATTAGTTAATTTCAGTTTTTATTTTGGATATCTTAGCAGGTGGGAAGAATTTAGCTAGAAACAATTTCATTAATTCGTCCCATGTAGTAAGATAACCAGGTTGAAGTGTAGACAACCAGGCTTTTGCTTTATCTTTAACTAATAGAGGGAAAAGCCTAAGCCTAATTACATCATCAAGGAAATTTTGCAAGTGTTCATTAGGATCTTCTAAAGTCGAACCTCCAAATTGTGATGACCTAACCATTGAAA
>JAOXYD010166390.1:0-10155 GCA_028565735.1 Pinacopodium congolense | reverse complement strand
AAATTTTATTTGTAAAACTTATTTATAAAATATAAAGAAACTAAATTTTCTTATTTATTATTTTTATTTATATTTTTGTGAATTTATAAACTATATTTATAAAATAGAAGTAAAGCAAACACATTTTTATCAGTAGTTTCTATTCTGAAAAAATAGAAGCAAGAAACTAAAAACAAAAATCAAAACAAATAGGCCACAATTTAATGATAACAACTAATATAAAATATATTTAAATTATTAAACTAAAATAATCTCATATACCTTAAAAATAGATAATAGTTCATAGATTATATGCATTATTCAATACAAAAATCTTGTTCATAAAACGCGTTTATCAAATATAAAGAAATTAGATTTTCTTATTTATAATTTTATAAATTTATTTATAGATAGAAGTAAAATAAATATGTTAATGTTCTATGTTTACAAAATAGAAATTAAAGATTAAAAATAAAAACAATAACAAACAACTCCTATATCCATTTTACAATTTTTGTTTATTAAAAAGAATGCATTATTACCTATTTATTTTTACGGTTAAACTAGCCCCCTACTCCGCCCCTTATTTTTATTATATTTCTAAATGATAGTAATTAAATGGTGAATATAAGACTTAAGTTGCAACTTATTATAATTACATAATACTATAAAATAAACAAAGGTTCTCTTATTATTTATCATAATAATCAATATTCCAAAAGGTAACATTTCTTATATTTGACACAAAATTGCAGTAAGCTAAGTATTAATAATTGGCATAACATGTTTGTTTTCTAACCAGACACTAAAGTTATATGCTTCATTATATTAAATGTTGATTAAACTATACCTCTTTCTTCATTATCCATTTTTCTATTAAGTCGTTCGAGTGAATTTACAAAACTCTAGATGGTATGAATTTGTATTTTATACTTGTAATCATGCTCTCCCTATGTATAGTTGAAACTGGTAAAAAAAAATGAGAACTTCAAAGTTATAAGACAATGTCAGACTTACAAACTTGAAGACCTCCCTTAAACTATTAGACCATTGTTGAGAAATGTTGCCCATTATTTTCCTCATAAACAAGGCAAACATATTCATCAGTTCTTGGTAGCTAGGTCTCAAAATCCACTAGGATAACAAGAACTAGCTGCCAATTCTGCGAACTAAAGAGGAGTGCGTTTATCTAATTGAACTGGACATGAATAACTAAAGGACCCATCAGGAATCATCTTTTAAAGATGGAAATGTGAAAGTAATTTATCCAGTTAGATAAATATGGAAATAATGAAATAGGAGCAAATTTGAGAACATTTGACTTTTGTTTACTAGTCAAATGCTAAGACAAGGCACTTGTATATAAGAGACTTTTTTAGAATGTAGTTCAGGTATTTCAGCTGGCTAAAGCAAAGGACTAGAACCAATAACCACCACAAGCATTTCTCATAATCAAAAAATTGCAAGTAAGCAAATTACTCATAATGATGATTAAAAGACATCCATTTTCCTTGACTATACAGTCAAACCTGAGCAAGGGCCATATAGGCATCAAACGACCTCGTTGGAGATTTTAACATCTGCCTAATCAGTATAATAATTGGAAGAAAATCAACCGTTGGTTGTTTATGAACCCTAGTTCATGAAAAGGCCTGTGATAGGCCAATGAGTGAATTAAGTATGACGTTACTGTTCACAGATTTGATCATATGTGAAGAGAATTGATATGAATAGAGGTTTTGTTTATTTCTGTACCTCTTATACAAGAGTTTGCTCACTAGTTTATACAAGTAATATGTGCTTAAATAAGGAAATATAATTACGTTGAGAATGATTTCATGGCTGAAATTTGGTGTTGAAATCTTGTTGCATTATGATTGAATTAGTGCTGAAATCTTGCTGAGTTATGAGAGGGATCTACAGGATATCACATGTTATCATCCCTCCTCAAGCTTATGGTGGAGGCAATAGTGAGCTTGCATCGAAATTGGTGAAATGGACTTGAAGCAAGAGCTTTGTTATGACAGCAACAATTTGATCTTTGGATGGAATGTGTTGAATGAACAACACTTTCTTAGCCTATTAAATCACGAACAAAATGAATGTTAATTTCAATATGCTTGATACGAGTATGAGCAACTGGATCAGCAGTGAGAAAAGTAGCATCGAGATTGTCACACCATAAGGTTGATGTTAGATTAGATAAACCGATTTCACTAAGTAATGATGTAATCTAGCAAAGTTCTATTGATGTAAGTGCAATATTGCGATATTCGGCTTCGGTGTTAGAGCAAGCAACTGTAGGTTATTTCTTTTCACTTCAAGAGATAAGATTAGGTCCTAAGTAAATACAATACCCAAAGGTGGAACAACAATCATTAAGACAACCAGCCTAATCAACATCAGAATAGGTAGTCAGTGTAAGCTGTTGGGTTTTGGTGAAGTGTAGGCTATAAGAGGCGGTAGATCTCAAGTATCGAATAATGTGCTTAACTGTTGTCTAATGTTCATTGGTGGGGTAATGAAGAAATTGAAAGACTTTGTTAACAGCAAACTAAATATTAGGATAAGTGAGATAAAGGTATTAAAAGGCACCCACAGTGCTTTGGTATTCGGTAGGGTCAGATAGTTAAATTCCATGGTTCTTCGATAGAGGTAAGGTGGATGTCATAGGAGTGGGTACCAGTTTAGATTTATCAATATAAGTACAGTTTAGGATATCTTTAATGTATTTATTTTGGATGAGGAGAAGGCCATTGGGTGTACATGTAGCTTCAATGCCTAGAAAATAGTGAAGAGGTTCAAGGTCCTTTATGGAGAAGCTGTCATTAAGATTATTAATAAGGGAAGTAATAAAAAGATTAAGAGGAACTTGTGACCAAAATGCCATCGACATAGACCAAAAGAAAGGTGATATCAATGGGGGTGGTATGGATGAACAAGGAAGTATCAGATTTTGAAGGTGTAAAATTAAAGTCAAGAAGTTTTTGGCTAAGGCGTTGAAACCATGCACAAGGAGCTTTTTTGACGCCATATAGGGCTTTATTGAGACGACAAACATGTTAAGGGTGATTAGAATCAACAAAACCAGGGGGTTGAAGCATATATACAAGTTCTTGAATGTTTTCATGAAGAAAGGCATTGATGACATCGAGTTGACAAATGAGCCAAGCTTTGGTGGGAACAATGGTTAAAATGATGTGGATGATGGTTCGTTTAATGACAAGACTAAAGCTATTTGTATAATCAATACCAGGAGATTGATGATAGCCTTTTGTAACTAAACGGGCTTTGTAATGATCAATAGAGCCATTGGGCTTTCATTTGGTATAAAAAAACCCATTTACACCTTATGACATTGACATCTGATGGAGGAGGGACAAGGGTTCATATTTTGTTACGATGTAGAGCTTGAAGCTCATCAAGCATGGCCTAATGTCAATGGGGAAACTTCTTTACTTGTGTGTAACAGGTGAGATTAGGAGAAGCAGAGGGTGATGTCATAGTGTGAAATGAGATTAGGAGAAGCAGAGGGTGATGTCATAATGTGAAATGTAATGTAGTTAGGGAGAGCACGTGGTATGCAAGTGTTAGCTCAAGTGCGAGTTATGGTGGGAAGGTTGAATTGGTGCTTGTCTTGGTGATAGGTTGGGTGGTGGTGGTATTGGTGCTTGTCTTGGTGATGGTTAGGATGGTGGTGAAGGTTGATTTGGTTGTAATGGTAGTTGGGTAGATGATGGAGATGTCAGGAAGGCATATCTGAGAGGTAATAAGAGGTTGCTTGCGGAAGGTTGGGATGAAGAGAATTAAGTGGTGTTTAGCTGGGCATAGGGAAAAATTATTTCAACAAAGCGAACATGATGAGAGGTATAGACTTTCTTGGTTTGAGGATTAAGACACTTATAGCCTTTTTAATGTTTGGAATACCCAAGAAATATGCAGGGAGTGGATTTGGGTGTAAGTTATTCTGGTCGAGTTGATCAAAGGAAAGGAAAATAGGCGCATCCAAAAACTTATAGGTAGTCAAGGTTGGGTTTGGTAAGATATAAGGTTTCATAGGGTGATTTATGTTCTAATATTGGCGTAGGGAGTAGGTTGATAAGGTAAACAATTGTGAAAAATGCTTCAAAACAGAAGGTTTTAGGAAAAGAGACATGAACAAGTAAAGTGAGACCACATTCAGTGATATGTCTAATTTTTTGTTCAACAACCCCAATTTTGTTGGGGAGTGTGGGGACACGAAATTCGGTAGGTAATGCCATGTATGGATAGGTTAGGCAAGGGGTCCTTTGATTAATTCATAAGCACCATTTTGAAAACTTGGAAGTGGTGACAGATTTGTGATTTATGGGTTAACGGATAAATCCATGTAAATCAACTGAAGTCATTTATAAAAATGAGAAAATAACGAGAGCCTAAGAAAGAAAGAGTAGGGGATAGTCCCCAAACATCACAATGAATGAGTTATAAAGGGGTGATAGATTTTCATATCGAAGGGGAAAATGGTAATATGGTGCTTTTACCTTAAAGACAGGAGAGACAAGGTTTTATTGTAAGAGATTAATAGACAAACTATGAGATAAATGAGAAATGGTTCGATTACAGGGATGACCAAGTCTGTGATGCTAGATGTTAGAAGATGCTTGATGAGTAGTGATGGCAACTAGATTTAAAAAAGCTTGAGGAATCAGCATGGGATATATATTACCTTTAATGGTACCTATGAGTAGTGGTATCTGGATTTCGAGATTTTTCACAACATAACCAAAAGGATTAAATTCAATTGAACATGAGTTATCATTGAAAAATTTACCAACAAATAAAAGATTTGTCGTGAGTTGTGGAATAATTAAAGTATCTCAAAAATAAAAAGGTTTAGGATGTTGAGTAAGTGTAAATGAAGCAGTTGAGACTATGGGTAAAGTATTACCATTACTGACTATCAATTGATTTAAGCCATCATATGGTTACACAGAGTTTAAAGTTTGTGAATCAGGAGTCCTGTGAGCAGTGGCACCAATGTCTGGAAGCCATTTTGTGAGATTAGATTCAAGTGCAACGGTATTGGAATGATCATTTATGGTTAAGGAAGTAAAGGTAGTGTGAACATTATTTTTGGGGTAAGGATGGAAATTTCTGGAATTTGAGTACTTTTATCGATGTCTGGTAGTAGTGTGACCTAATTTATGACAAATTTGACATTTAAAAGAGTTTTAAGAATAATTAGGCCAGGGGTTTAGATTGGGTCGAGAAAAGGGTTGTGAGCTTAAAGCTGTTAGGTTGGAATAATGGGGATACGGGGCTGGTGGAAAAGATATTCGTGAGTGGGTGGGATTTGGTGGGTTTGGGGGAAAGGGATACAGATTATGTTGATTGGGTTATGAGCCTTTGGGTTATGAGATTGGCTTAGTGGTCGATCATGTTTCAGTTTTAAGGTTGGCGAAGTTGTTTGTGTGGCGTGGATAGCTTCCTTGTCGATGAGAGTGATTGGAGGCACAATGATGGGGTTAAGTGGTAGTGATTAGGGGGACGCCATTGGTGGTGGTGCCGGACGGGTGTTGGAGCAGCAATCATTGCTCGTTGAGGAGCAATTTCGCTTGGAGCTTATTAAAGGACATGGAACTTCACAATTCTCAATCGTAGTAATGAAGGCTTCAAAGTCTGATGGTAGGCCATTAAGGGCGAAGAGCACCATATCGTAATTAGAGATAGGGCCATCGATAGTTACAAGGTCTTCTGCGGTTAAAGAAAGAGTTGTAAGATATTTAGAGATGGAGGTGTTTTTGATGGTGTGGAGCCGACGACGGAGGAGAGATTATCTGGCTATTGTCTGTTGGAGAAAATGGACTTCAAGCTTGGTCTAAAAGGCTTCAGTAGTGAGACATCTGAGAGCAAGAGACGATATAGTAGGGGATAGGATAGTGATTAATGCACAGTAAACCAAGCCGTCATGTTTAGTCCATTAAAGGTATTTAGGGGTTTCGATAGGCGAGGAAGAGGAGGTAGGGCTGGTTTTTGGTGGGGAAGGAAAGGTGCCATCCATGCGGCCAAGCAAATCGTAGGTACGTAATATTGTTTTAACTTAGTTTCTTCAGACTAGATAGTTAGAGTTTTCTATGGTAATTGTGATGAAATTGGTTATATTTTAGAGAGGAAAGACAAGGAATGTGTTTGGAGACATGGGTGTGGTGGTAGAGATTAACTATTCTGGTGCTTAGGTAGCCTTGAAGGTAAGAAGTTGTGATAGAATCGGACTGAGTATTTATGGGTTTGGTGTCAGTGGGGCAGAAGAGAGGAGTTACAGAAGGTGTGGGTGAGGTGGAAAAAAGAATTCAGGTGTAAGTTCTTGATACCATGAAGAGAATTGATAAGAATGAAGGTTTTTTTTTTTTGGTACCTCTGATACAAGAGTTTGTTGACTAATTTATAAAATAATATGTGCCTAAATAAGGTAATACAATTATGTTGAGAATGATTTCGTGGCTGAAATTTGGTGTTGAAATCTTGCTGCATTATGATTGAATTGGTGTTGAAATCTTGTTGAGTTATGAGAAGGATTTATTGGATATCATACGTTATCACTATGGTCCTTTTATTCATTGAATTCTTTTTAGTTAAAATATCAATGTTATCACTATCTTATGAGTTATGAAACTAATATTATGATGCCTAAAAAATAAATAATGCCAATACCGTATGTGCAACAATATATCTCCTTCTTATTCTTTCTCATTCTTGTAATTAATCCATCACAGTTAAGTCTCACATGATCTAGTCGTGGTCTGGCAAAACATTCATAAATAATACCATGTCCCATTAGGTTACACCAACTTAATTTAATAAAACTTTTTGTCGTAAATTTTTTTGTTGAATTTGTTTACATAATGACTTAAACATCTTTGGACTTGGGACTTGATAATAACAACCAACAATTAAACATCTTAAGACTTGGAACTTATTAACAATTAAAACACTAAATATGAAGAGGCATGTTTCTCCTGTTAGATTATTTAGTAATCAAGTGATCCATGTACTTGATTCTAATTAAAAGAGTCTAGATAATGGTTAATGGTTGTTTAAAGAAATTAGAATCAAATGGGTATATAAAAGCCTTCCCTCTCTCTTTTAAATGAATTGGATTTTAGAACGACAATTTTTCCATACGCAAAAACTTTCTCAACCATTAAAGAAAGAGAAGAGAAACAAAGGTAGGGAATGAAAATCAAACAAAATTACAAAAGGCACGACACATTGAAAACATGGATCAAGGTATGTTATTTGGTTTTGAATCCCAGTGTTATGAAGATTCTACATGTAATTTGAGTTCACAATTGGTATCAGATCCATGCTTAACACTTTTAATTCATGATTCATGCTACTTGGGACTCATGGTTTTCGGCTACATCCTTACTATGGTTTTGAGAACTACATTTTTTGCCATTGTTTCTTGTTATTTATCAATTTCTCGTCCCTTTAAGACATTAATGGCATTAATGGTAGAAAAAATAACAATTTGAAACTTTTGCTTCACCCTAAAGGACTTGAATACCATGCCTTGAATGTTTTGAAATTCATTTAGGTGTTAACAAACCAATAACCTATAGAGTTCTATAGATGCTACCATTAATTATTTCGATCTATAGAGTGCATTTACATTGGATCTTTAGTTTTCCAATTGTGAAGACTATTTTTTAGATGGTCCTATGCTCTATCATGGTTTTAAAGTGAGAAACTCAAAGGGTTTTAGAGTGAGGAACACTTAGACTTTGTTATTTTTGGTTGCCAGTTTAGTTCATAGGGAAAGGCTTGGAAAGGCTTTCATGTTTGGAGAGGAACGCCTAAAAGAAAACCATGAGAAATTAAAAAAAAACCTGAACAGAAGCAACGCCTAGAGGAAGATGATGAGGCTATGCACGCACCTCATCTGATGGATCCCGTAAAAGGCAAGCGCATGCTCTTTGTTTAAAATATATATATATATATATATATGTTTGGGGATATAGGCTAAGATAGTATTTTAAGTTTATAGGCCTTCATTTTAGACCCTTATTAAAATGTTTTTATTTTGGGTCTAATTAATTAATTAATTATGATTTTGGATTATAAGCATAGGTGTTGCATATATTTTTTAATCTATGCATAATATGATTTTAGAAATATTAGTGTCATATTATAATTTTAGTTGATACTATGAATTTTACATATTATGTCATTATTAAAATTAAATTATCTCATTATATGTTGATTTTATATATGAAATTATTGTGATCAAGGGATAGTATATAAGTTACCAAAGTGGCTAAATTAATTAAGTGAATTTTGTTATGTATGAATAATATTTGTTAGTTAATTGTTTAATTAAATATTTATTACATAAAAAACTTATTAGTCACTAAAGTGGCCTAGTTTGGAAAGATATTTAGCCATTTAATTGTGAAATTTCAATTGTTCATGTTTATATGATTATATTAAAAAGACATAAAAGGTTGACTTGAACAATTGATTTCATTAATTATAACGCTGGGAGGTAACCTAAAAGTAGACTATTGATTATGATTAATAACATTAAAAGGACTGATTGACATATTTTGTAAATATGATCGTATATCCAAAGATAGCATGCTTGTTATCTAGGATATGTATGATTATCTATGAAAATGCATTTTGTTAGCATCATTATTGGTTATAATTATATATTATCGTTTCAAATTTATTCTAAGTTTTAAAGTCACTTAACCAACGTGACAAGTTTTTGGGGCCGTTTCCAGGAATTAGATGGTCTTAATATTTGGAAAATTGTTGTCAATTACTTTAAGACTTGTAAAATTTTGTTTTTATATTTTTTCCTTGCTTTTTGCTTAGTTCACTTGTTTCGTTTGCTTATTTTCTTTTACTTAGTATTTTATTTGAATTTGTATGCATACTTGGGGATGTAGTGACATTGAATTTGAAACTTTAGAAATGGACCCTAAGGAATATGTAGTTGTAAGACCTCAAGTAGAAAATAGAGAACCAACCATGGTTTTAGTTTTAGGGAACTGAGGTAGACCTGTGGTTAGCATTGTACGACCTATAGTCAATGCAAATAACTTTGAAATCCCACATAGTATAATTTAAATTGTTAGGTCCTCATAATTTGGAGGTTCAGCTTTAGATGATCTCAATAAACAATTGCAAAACTTTCTTGATATTTGTGATCCTTTTTTTAAAAAAGGAGTCTCTGATTACGTAATTAGGCTTAGACTTTTCCCTCTGTCTGTTAAAGATAAGGTAAAAACCTAATTTTCAACACATCAACTTGGTTTCATTACTACATGGGACGAATTGATGAAATTGTTGCTTGCTAAAATTTTCCCATCTGCTAAGATAGACAAAATGAAAACTAAATTCAGTTCATTCATTAAATATGGGAATTAGAGTCTATATGAGGCATGGGAATGGTTTAAAGAGATGCTTACGAGGTGTCCAAGTCATGTATGCAATAAATGGCAGAAAGTTGTTATCTTTTACACTAGATATCAACTCGTATGCAATAACATGTTCAATAACATGTTCAACTCGTATGCAATAACATGTATACAACAATATGTTTAAATTGTACCACAATTGATGCTGCTTCTAGAGGCAATCTAATGTGCAAGATCGTGACTGAAGCCTACAATTTGATTGAGGATGTGGCTACAAATAGTTTTCAGTACAATTCAGAACGTCATCTAAAGAAACCACATGGTGTTTACGCAATAAATTATACAATAACTCTCGCAGCTCGACTGGAAGACTAAATAAGAAGCTTGATAGTTTGATGACCGGTGCTAGTAGTTCTCATAAGATGTGTTGAACCAAGGGAGGTTACAATCCTGGTTTTGATGATAACAAAACATGCTTAATCACTAATGGTTTGAGTTTATGATGTTTATCTTAAAGATAGGTATGTTTTAAGAAGAACCCATTATGGAAAGCTTGGAGTTTGAAGATCAAATTTGAAGATAATGCAATTCAAATGAATTGAAAGTTTCAAGACCTTAGATAGGTTATTTTAAATATGTTTGTAAGTTTACTTACTGTTCAATTGACCTAAGGGCTTAAGTTTGATCATGCACTGCATTTGAAATGTCAAAAGTGCATATTATCTCAATTCATAGGCTAAATCTTGTGTTTGCATTGTTTTAAGGTATT
>JAOXYD010166369.1:0-10155 GCA_028565735.1 Pinacopodium congolense | reverse complement strand
AGGGTTTTAAGAGTGTACTATAATTTTGTTTCATTTTTTTTAAGCACTTAAAATATTGATTAAGCTTTAAAAAGATAGATTACTCAAAGTTGTCTCCAAAAGCTCTTTCTTTCCTAATTTAGAATTAATTCAAGTATAACCCCAATTCATTTAAGAAAAAAATATGTGCAGCCATAGAACAAAACCTAGCAGCCTCTTAGACCTCTCAAGACTCACAAATCTCTTTGTCTTGCTCTCAAAAATAAGATTGATATATCAACTTTTTCAATCTCTCTAAGCTGTCTCTCTCTGCACTGTTTTGGTTTTCCCTTATCCCTATCATATTAAATATGTTTGATAAATTGTGAAATTTGTGTTCTCTATTAGATTAGGTGTGTATGATTGTGATTAATCATAGTTTCGAATTTTTAAAGTGATTATATTGATTGATTAGAATATAAACTCACAAATATATCAAACATGTTTCTGTTTGTTCTAATCTATCTTATATATCAATTCTACATACTTAAATATGTTTCAAAAATTCTGATTTTGTGATTTTATATTTTGTTATAGTTTATAGAGGTTTTTTTCAATTTTTGAAAGATTACATCTTAGGTTTTAAGTATGTTTACTTCAGAAGTGTTGAATCTATCCAGATTTCTCGGTATTAACTTTCAACATTTTTCTGAGCATTTTAATCAGTTTCTAAAATCCTAAAAAAATTATTTTTTGATTCCTTACGTTTCATAAAGTTAGCTTAATTTTTTAATTTTTTGAGGCTATCTGAGTTGGTTTAAAAATCATTTTTTAGATATACCTAAACTTTCACTATTTTTGTATTTTTGTTTTAATTACATATTTGGATTATACAAATCAATTCTAGGTTTGCAAGCTTGTAGTGTTTGGTTTTTTTATGATCTTAGGATTATCTACGTATTTTTAGTTTGATTTCTTAGCATCTATATCTTCTGTTTAAGTTAAAGGCTCCTCTTTGCCTAGAAAAAGATTGTCTTGTAAAGGCTCCTCTTTGCCTATAAAAAGATTGTAATTGTTTTTACTTTAATTAGTTAAGAACAATATCCAACAAGTAGTTGGAGAGGAGACTTAGATTATCTTTGGGGTAGGTGAACTTCTCTAGCAAATAATGTGTCTTGCCTTCTCTTCTCTCTCTTTACTTATTACTTATTATGCATTATCGGTTTAGCATTCACTTTTGCATATCTCATTAAATCAAATTGGTTAAGTGTTAAGTTTAAATTCTGCAAGAAAGTTTTTAACACTCAATTCAACCCCCTCTCGAGTGCCTTTAGGGCTTAAAGTTTCCTTATTATTGAAAAAACAAAAAAAGAAAAAAAAAGAAGGAAAAAAGAATCAAATATAGTAGAATAAGTAGTAATGAGTAGTTAGTTGTATTCACATACATATCTTAGAAGTTATATTTGGTTATCTTTTTACACTTAGTGCTTTATGAACACTTGTGAGAACCTTTCAACCTTTTTGACTCACCTTAATCTAAGCCCCATTACAATAATGAACAAAAGTCCTTTTGATCCATGATAGCATGTAATCTATGTAGAAGAAAATTAGTGAATTTAAAAGCCTATGATAGTGTGGCCTTCTAGAGGGAGTCTAAAGTGAAACACCAACCTTTAAACATTTGAGTGAAATGAGTGAATATTGTGAGGAAAATTCAACTTGGTTTTATACTTACCTTTGATTACTGGTATTATAAGTTGAGTTTATTTATATAAACTGATGAAAACTAATTATGATATATATAGTAGCTTAAGAGTCGAGTGGCCAAAGTTTGAAAGATTACATGCAGTTGGTCTTTTTGAAAACAAATTGATATAATGTAATGGTTGTGTTTAATTTTATAAGGATAATCAAAGATTTAAGTGTGGGGAAGTTGATAAGTGTGTTTCAAACTATGTTTCTAAGTTGTTTTAGGTGTTTTAAGTATTGTTTGTGTATTTTAAACTTAATTAGTAGAAAATTTTGTATCCTTTTCATCATCTTTTAAGTGTTCGATTGTTTCTTAGTATTTTAGTTTTAAGGGCAAAATATTAGCTTATTTGAGGAATTAGTCGATGCACTTTAATGTTTGGATGTCCAGGTAACAAATAAAGCTCAAAGCAGCACCAAATTTGGTATAACTGGCATTTGGAAGGTATTAGGAGCTTTTATAGAACTCAAAATTTTATGATATTTTACAAGGTGCTAGACCAACATGTGAGGAGGCTACATAATAAATTTCATGATATGTGAAGGTTTGTAGATGACTATATAGTAAAATACTAAGCAGAGGTCAAACCTGGAAAATCTAATGCGGCGGGGTGACGTGGCAAGACGTGTTCAAGACATGTTTTTATGATATTTTGGACATAATAAGACATGAGGAACCCTAGCAGTCACACTTCTGACCCTATGAAACATCCAAGAAAAAAATAGAAGGTTTTTTAAGAGAACAAACGTAGAGAAACTCAAGAACAAGGAAGACAATCAAGATTCAACAAGTGTTGCCCAGATTTTCCAACAAAGGCAAATTTGCCATCTTCACTAGTTTATCTTTCTTTGACTTTCCCTTTGATATTTAATCTGAATAATCTTTGTTTAAACATGATTATGAATTTCTAAATCTATTTTAGGGATTGTTCTTGAATTGTTTATTCAACTTTTACTATATTTATTTAATACATAGTTATTTATGTTAATTGTTAATCTTATAATCACTTCAAATCGAGAGATTATTTTGATATTTGAGTTAGGGTGTGCAACGAAGGTTGGTAGCTTAATGGACTTTGTAATTAACTGATTAACAGGTGATTGAAGAGAGATCTTAATTACTTATTAATTGTCCTTGGGATTACTTCAAATTCAATTGCATTATTTAGGAGTAGTGCTGTGAACCAAGAGGTTACAAATAAACTTTTAGGAAGTTCAATTGGGATTATTTGGTTAGATCTTGATAGAATGTAACTATTAAACCAAAGGAGGTTCCACCTTATTTTGATGATGACAAAACATCCTTATTATTTATATTTTTTTTAGGTGTGTATAAGGATAGGTTGATTGGAGCATTTAAGTAAGAATGTTGATTGTTTGAATATGTGGAGGATTGGTCGAGTGAATACCAGTGTTAAGGGTAGCATCGACCGATCGAAGGCAGATCGGTTGACTGAACCATGGAATTCGATTGACTGAATGAACGCATTGAGGGGATCAGCTGATCGAATACGAAGATTGGCTAACTGAACTGACATCGGTCAATCGACCAAAGTTATCGGTCAACCGAATGAAGTAAAATTATGAAGACTGGTAGATTGAATACGTTCATCGATCGACCAAATGAAGAAGATCCTAAGTGAATTATGAGGAATGATCATATTGTACAACGGTAACAATATTTGTCCAACAGTTTTAAACAATTAATTACCAGATGAACGTTTTAAATTTCGACAATGGATAAATTGATCCCTACTTACACTATAGATAGAGGATTTTAGTCCTAAAAGATAGAATGATAGTTGAGAATGAGTTTATTGAAAAAGTTTAAGAGTTTTTTTTTGTGTTGTGTGAAGCTTATTCGTGTATTTTTCTTTTATATTATTCTTAAGCCTTTAAAAATAGAGTTTATAGGTTATTCTTAAACTTACAAAAATAATTTGTCAAAAGGGTTATACTTGAGCCTTTGGAAAAGTAAAAGGTTATCCTTGAGCCAAAAAGGAGGTTGTAAGTTATACTTTATATTCGCATTGCTTATTTTATATTCAATAAACTAAAAATTCCTTTTCATATTATTTGTCTTATATTTTTTTTAGCTTTCACAAAATTTATTAAATTGTATTGTGTATTTTTTGCTTATTTTTTTAAAAACACAATTAACCCCCTCTTAGGTGTCATTTAGGAGCAATAATTGGTATCAGAGTGTAGGTCTCACTTAGAGCTTAAATTCCAACGAATTTGTGAGGAAAAGATCAAAGGGCACATTTGATGAATTTTATAGGTTCTTTATACAGCTTTGATGGGCATAACCCATATATAACACCTTTTTTTATGGTAATAATTACATTTATTAGAAGAATATGATGAGGTGTTACTTTATGGGAGAAAATACTGATTTATGGTTGATGATAACTCAACCATTTCATATGCTTACCAAACTCATAGGTAATGAAGTTATTTTAAAGAAAGAAAATGAATAGAACGTAGAAGAGAAAAGATCTATTTCTTTGAATTGTAAGGCCATGCATATTCTGTATTATGGTATAAGTATGGAAGAATACAATATAATTTCAATGTTTGAAACTGCATATGATATATGGCTTACTTTGGAAATCACTTATAAAGGTACGAATCAAGTCAAGGAAACTAAAATAAGCATGCTTACTCATGATTATGAAATGTTTTGAATGATACATGATGAAACTATTTCTACTATGCATGCATATTTTATCAATATCATAAGTTTGCTAAAAGGTCTAGGTAAGACTTATTATAGTATTGAGTTTGTTAGGAAAATCTTGATGTCACTACTAAAGACATGAGAAACAAAGGTAACCATGATACGTGAGGCTAAGGATCTCCACACACTTCCTATAGATGAGCTTATTGGGTCACTTTTGACGTATGAAATGAGGATGAAGAATATCAACGAAGAACAAGAGAAGCCAAAGAAGAAAAGCGTGGTGTTCAAGGCATCCAAAAGAGAAGAAAACGATAATGAAGAATTATCGCTTAGGAGCAAAAATGAGGAACTCGCTTTTATTACGGGAAGACTAAAGAAGCTCATGAGAAATGCCTCAACACGTCGAAAAGGTATGTCATTTTTTAAAAATAAATTTCTAACATAACATGTTATGAATGTGTTAAAAAAGAACACTTGAGATCACAATGCCCACGACTACAGGAAGAAATAGAGAAAGATGAGAAGAAAGAAAAGAAGACATAGAAAAAGGAAAAATTCAAGAAAAAGAAATCATTGAAAGCCTCATGGTCCGAATCTAGTGATTTTAAAGAAGAAGAAGTGGCCAACATGTGCTTTATGGCACATAATGAGGTATGTTCTTCTCTTAATGAAGACGAATATGATTATTCATATGATGAAGTATTAGAACACATAGAAAAACTAATTAAGAAAAACAAGGAATTGCATGACAAAAACAAAAGCATGTTAGACGAGTTAGATGCATGCAAATCGGAAAATGAGAGCCTTAGAAAATACATAAGTTTAATCAACAAAGACAATGATGAACTTGTTAACAAAAATAGATCCTTAAAGAAAGAAATTGAGTCCCTTTGAGATTCCCTAGAAAAATAACCTTGTTAACCTGCATATTGGTCTACTAGTTAAAGATTAATATGGTGACTCCAATGCGGTTGGCTCAGCTCGCTGTATTACTCCCAAGAGACCACTGTATAACTTCATAGATAGCATTAAAATGTCAGTGTTTTAAACAAAATTGTAGATTTCTTATTCTTCCTCTCCTTTGTTACTCTGTCTCTTTTTCAAAAGTTTGCTTGTTTTATAGCCAAATTCTGAGTTTTTGATCTCATTTTGTCCCTTTTTTCATCATTTATAGGATTTTATCAACAAATCATTCAAAAACTCATTGAAATCGCTTAAAAATCCATAAATTGTTTCACTTTTCACTATTTATTGCCAGAGGTAAAATTTTCAATTTTTCTTGTGTTTTAAGCTTCAATTCAATTAGATTTCGGTATTATGTTCTAAATTTCATAAGCTTTCTAATGATATCAATTTTGTTGCATTTCATCAATGTCAAAATTTCAGAAATTTTTTGATAAATGGAATATTCTCCTAAATTTCATTGGAAGAATTTTCTAATTTTATTTCTATTTTCTGATTTCTTTCGGTGTAATTATTAAACAACTTTTGATAAAATGGTGCCTAGGCCTGCTTTTGGATAGCACTTGAAGAAAATGTCTTGCTTTCGATCATGCTCAATAGACAATAAGAGAAAATTCAGATTGGTTTGACTCTTATCAAACCAATTAATTCATTTATGAATGGTCCATTCATCTAGACTTGGAGGTGCAATTTGACGTCTCAAGTGCATTTCGCGCATTAGGTTGGGAACCCGTCATCAGCTTTGCAAGGCCCTATTATCCAGACTTGGCTCACAAATTCTTTATGAATATCGAGGAGAAAGAAGAAGCTGATATGATTGAAATCCATAGTTTTGTGTGAGGTAGCCAATTTATTTGACTCGTGCTTTTCTTTCTGAATTTTTTAATATGTCGAATGAAGGGGATGTATAGACTAGGGCACAAGACTCAGTTTACAGAGACACCAGTTCATCAGATCTTAACTTTCCATTTTCCATTGTTACTATTGCCTTAGGTTTGACTAAGAATTCCTCTCAAGCATTTTCTACTGCATCTTTAGGGGTACATGAGTGCATAATTGTAGCCATTTTAAGTTCTAATGTAGTCCCGAGCGTAAGTGGTTTGAATAAGGTTAGGCTTAGTGATGCCTACATACTGTAAAAGATGCTCCATGGTTTGGGAGTTGTTAAGGGACTACCACTGGGTGGTTTTATCATCATATCCATGCGGGACCTAGTAAAGATGCAAAAACCAATGAAGAACTTCTACTTTCCAGATCTATTGAATAGGATTATTCAAGCAACATGAGTCAATTTTGATTTTAAGACCTCAATGGATAAGATTTGTTATACTCAAATTAATGTAGCCATACTTAAGTTATGGAAGTTTACTCGAGTAAGAGGTGAGTGGTGTAGATTGCTAGAGAGCGAGATATCTGATATGCCACCTGTTCATGATGTACCTCTAACAGCACTTGAGGATGAGAAAGGTGAGGTTTCTTCTGAGGCAATAACAAGCATTTATTTGCCTCGCCCATATTCACCTATTGTTGAGGCTCCACCATCTATGGATATTCCTTAGACCGACATTATGAATTTCTTAATCAATATGGAGTCTCGTATTTCTTCTAAGATTTCAAAGTTTCGTGGTGCGATAAATGCATGTTTAGAACAGATGGTTCTTCGTATGGATAGCATGGACTCTTATTTAGTGCGACTTAAGTATTAGAGAGCCTGAGATTGGGATAGCTCTAGTTCTTAGTTATTTTTTTGTTGTTCTTCATTTTGTTTTCAGATATTATTTCTTTTTAGTGTTTATGTTTCGTAGTGTAGGTTGTCTTTCTATTTTATTTCATATCTAACTTATTACTTATAGATGTATTTTGGCTCCTTAGATGTACCTTGATGATAACATATTTATGATATTGAAGCATTATTTTTGTCTCTCTTCCATTTTATACTTTAATTCTCTAGCTTATTTTAGTTCCCATAATGTCTTCATTGTGGATTCTAGTAGATCCATTTGTTTTAAATGAATTAAACAGGTGAATTCTTCTCTTTTATCCCTCTCAAATTTATGCCTTATTTTTTTTTATAAACAGAGAGGGCACTGTTTCATTTAAGTGTGGGGAAGGGATGTCATCTTATTTATCACACTTAAGCTTTTGGTTATCTTATAGCATATCATCTTCTTGATTTTTTTCTTAATAGTCTTTAATTTGTGGACAAAATTTTCAATTTTGATGCTTATTATTGTCTATGTTTTTTAAATTTAATGATTTTGACAATTTAAAATGTTATATGATTAATTTTGACTATTATTGACTAAATACTTTTAACTTATTTCATAATTCAGATAACAGATACCCGATGATTAGAATGATATTCTATATATAAAATGTAACTTATTGAGTAATCTTGAGACTTCTTTTTAGACACTTTTATCATTCAAAGAAAAAAAATGAAAAAGAACCAAAATTAATTAAAAAATTTAATTAATTAATTAAGTGAGCAGAATTCACTCTATTGACTTCTAACCATATGCTTAAAAATAGAGCTTAAAAAATAATGTCATAAGGTTGAAATTAAAGATTGGTGTTAATAGCCAATTAAATATATGATTCAGTTAAATAACCGGTAGTTGTTCACGACAAAATGTTCACCTTTATATAAAAAGATTAAGTAACTTCTTAACTAACTACTCACATATTTAATTAATTACTTAATTAAATTAAATTATGGCTTAAAATAAATAAAGGATGTGAAAGTATCTTGAAAGTTGATGCATTAAACTCAGTATATTTCCCTTATATATGTGGAATTGATTTTTGTGGTTTAATTTGAAGATTGAAAAAGAATGAAATGATTTAAGTGGATTTGTAATTTGGTGTGATTAATTGATTATATAACATTTCAATGAGTCATTAGTTTTTAAGGTTTAAGAAAACATTCTTAATAATTATATTGCTAATCTTCGATTAATTTTCTTATGATTATATACTATTTTGAAAAAATTTATTTGATTAAAGATAAGCAAATGCTTAAGTGTGGGGGGAATTGATATGGTCAAATTGATTGTATTTTTAAAGGATATTTATTATGTTTTAACCTCTAATTTCATGTTTATATGTTTAATTGATTATTGGAAGTGTTTAATTTGCAGGAAATAGAGATTAATTGAAGAATTATGCATAAAGATAGTAAATTGACCATTTTTAAAGAGCTATACAAGATTCTAGAGAGACCCATATACACCTCCTTGTGACCCTCGTATATGTGACACACGTAGGAGCTATACGACTACTATTGCTAGCCCGTCGTATACCTTCGAATCAACTTGTCGTATTGGTGGCAGACAGACATATCATCTCCAAATCTCCAAAATTGTGACTTAGGTGTACTCTCCACTAAGTCTCTTGTTTAGAAGGACCAACCTGGCATGTTTGGTAGCTACACAAAAACGGGGAAGACATAGAAACATAAGGAAGAAGAGAAGAGAGATCAAATCTAGAAGTTGAGAGAGTTTTCTCTAACTTCTCTCTAAATAGTTCTTAGTAGTTATAATGGGATTGAGATGCATGCTTGAAGTTGAATTAGACCAATTGGATAGAAGGTGAATCAAATTGAGTGGCTTAAGTAGTTGGTCACATAAACTTACCCAAAAGTTGATACTTGAGTGATTTTGTGAGATGTATAGAAAAATGATGGATCTTCAATAAAACCCTAGTGAGGAATTGAGCCTATATGACTTGATTTCAAAGTCATTTCATTCCTTGTGTGTGTGATACTCCCATAGGTAGTTACCTTTAGATCCTGCTTTTAACTAATTTGAATCTACTAGATATATGCTTAATGGAAGTGATTAAGGCCCTCTTTCTTTTAAACCTTTAGCTTAATGACAACCTACCCAATCACAAGTTTAGTAGAATACTGAGTATGTATTAGTCAGGAATTTTGGCTAAAATTTTTGTTTTTTTTAGATGTTTTGAGCAATCTTTAGCACATCTATTATTACACGTAGCTACTAGTGTTGGGTTTTTTTGTTTAGTGTTCAAAAAAGAAAGAAAATAGAAAGTGAAAAGAACAAAATCAAATGAAAAAAAAAGAGGAGAAAAGAAAATAATAGTATAGAGTAGCAAAAAATATGTGTTGAGTAATAGTTATATTCATGTGTATCTCAGAAATTTATTTTGTTATCCCTTTGCATACTTAGTGTTTTATGATTGTTTATGAAGAACCCTTTAAACCATTTTTGACTTACCTTAACCTCAACCTCATTACAACCTTACACAAAGTCCTTTTGATATATTTTTTCATGTAATCGCTCTAAAGGAGAATTAGTGCATTTGCAAGCTTATGGTAGTGTGCTTTCCTATAGGGAGTTTGGAGTGAAACACTAACCCTAACACTTAAGTGAATTGAGTGAATTTTGTGAGGAAGATCTAAATTGAGTCTATGCTTGCCTTTGATCAATGGTGTCATGAGTTGAGTTTGTTTATGTGTGTTGATGAAAATGAGTTATGATGTATACAGTAGCTTGACATTTGAGCTAGTCAAATTTTTAAAGATTCCATGTTTTTAATCCTTGTGAAAACAAATTTATAGGATGTTATGATTTTTTTTTTATTTTTCTTGAGGATAAGGAAAGGCTTAAGTATGGAGAAGTTGATAAGTTTGTTTTAGGTTGTTTTCTATGTGTTTTTAGTGTTTCTTTATGTATTTTACCATTAGTTTTCTTGTTCATTTGCATCTTTTCATGATCTTAGATGTTTTTAACTATTTCTTTTGATTGTCTAGTGTTTGAGGGTAAGTTTTGAGCTATTTT
>JAOXYD010166358.1:0-10155 GCA_028565735.1 Pinacopodium congolense | reverse complement strand
AATTATACCTAACTTTAAGATTAACATCATAAACTTAAATCATTAGTGATTAAGCATGTTTTGTTATCATCAAAACCCAGATTGGAACCTCCCTTGGTTCAAAAACCTTGTTAGTTAAGAAGTTGAAGACACAAACCTCAAAGCATCCTAAACCATATAGGTTATAGTGGCTTAATGAGTGTGGGGAGATTAAGGTAACTAAGCAAATTTTAGTGGCTTTTTCTATTGGGAGTTATAAGGATAAGGTACTTTGTGATGTAGTAACAATGCATGTAAGACACTTGTAGTTGAGACGCCTTTGGAACTTTGATAGGAGGGTGACACATGATGGATAAAATAATTAGTATTCCTTCACTGTGTAAAACAAAACAATTGTCTTAATACCTCTTAAATCACTGGAGGCACATAAATACTAAGCGAGGATTATAAGAGAGTTTCAGATGAAAGAAAAAGAAAGAGACAATATACAAAAGAAAGAAAATAGTTCAAAAGAAAAGAGTGAGAATACCTAAAAGAGGGAGGAAATGTGGGAAAAGAGTTAGAGAATGGAGAAAAAGCAAGCAATTGAGTGCCCTTTAAAAAATAGTGAGATTAAGAGTGTCATAGTAGCTAGGAAGCAATTACTTTTACTTATGTATAAGGTCCTTTTACCTTTACTAAAGATCTTGACCCATATTTACTTAATGGGATTGTCTCTTTGTTGTAGGAATTTAAAGATTTGCTTCTAGAGGAGATGAATTGTTACAAAAGGGGTTTATAAGTGAAATCATAAGCTTGTGTTCTGTTCCTATCATTCTAGTGCTTAAGAAAGATGGAACACAGCATATGTGCATATATTGTAGAGTCATTAACAAAGTCACTATAAAGTAAAGACATCCTATTCCTAGATTAAATAATATACTTGATGAGTTGCATGGTTCTAGTTAATTTTCCAAATTTGATTTAAAGAAAGGAAATTATCAAACTTGAATGAAAGAATGTGATGAATGAAAAAGTGTTTTTAAAACTAAATATTGTTTACATGAGCAATTAGTGATGCCCTTTGGATTAACTAATTCACCTAGTGCATTCATGAAATTGATGAACCATGTTTTGCGATCTTTCGTTGGAAAATTTGTTGTTTATTTTGATGATATTCTTGTCCATAGTCACAACATGGATGAACATATTAAAAATTTATGTACAATATTTAGTACTTTGCGAGAAAATTATTTACACGCTAATATAAGTAAGTGTGTGTTTTGTATAGAGTTGGTTGTGTTTCTTGGCTTTTTAGTAAGCTTGAAGGGTATAAAAGTTAGGGAAACTGGAGAATGGTTTGCCCCCAAAAAATGTGAATGAAGTAAAAAATTTTCATATATTAACAAGCTTTATATGAGGTTTGTTCAAGATTTAAATAGTTCTATTATTGCTCCCTTGAATGAACTTGTTAAAAAGAATGTTGCATTTAAGTGGGATGACTTGCATGGTAAGGCTTTTAACATGTTGAAGGATGGATTAACTAATGCACTTTTCTTATGTTTGTCTAATATCAATAATGCTTTTGAAATTGAATGTGATGCATCTTGAATTGGTACAGGAGATGTGTTAATGCAAGATTCTAAAAGGGTTTTTATATTTTAATGAGAAACTTATTAGGGTTGCATTAACTTATCCTACTTATGACAAAAAATTATATGGATTAATTATAACTTTGGCAAATTAACTATGGTCGAGGCAATTCATTATTAATTTTTATCATAAGGGTTTACAATTTTTCAAATCCCAGCATAAGCTTAATAAGAGATACATAAAGTGGTTAGAGTTCCTAGAGGCATTTCCTTATGTGATTATATATAAACATGGAAAGGAAAACATAGTTGTTTTATCAAGGAGATATGCATTGATTAATTATTTGCACAAAAAGAAATACTTGGCTTTGAGTTCACTAAGAAATTGTAAGCTAATGATTCTAAATTTGGTCAAGTATGGAATTCCTACTCTAAATGTTCATATGGGAAGTATTAAAAGCATAAAGGTTACTTGTTTAGGAAAGATAAATTATGTGTGATTGTATGTTCAGTACGAGAGTTAATAGTTAAGGAGACTCATTAGGGAGGATTAACAGGACATTTTTGGGTGAAAAGGATGTAAGACATATTGCATGAATATTTTTATTAGCCTTACATAAAATTTGATGTGCAGTCTATACGATAAGTGCATAGGCAATCAAAATCAAAATTCATGTCATATGGTCTTCATACACCTTTACCTGTACATAGCCAACTTTGGATTGATATTTCCAGAGATTTTGTGTTAGGATTGCCTAAATCTCCAGAGGGTAAAGATTTCTTTTTTAATGGATAGGTTTAGTAAAATGGCATATTCCATTACTTGTTAGAATATGTACAATGCCACATATTGTTGATTTATTCTTTAAAGAGATTGTTCACTTGCATGGCTTACTTATAATAATAATCAATGATAGGGATGTTAAATTATTAAGTCATTTCTGACATGTGTTGTGTTGCATGTTAGGAACAAATACTCTATTTTCTACTACTATGCATCCTCAAACATATAGACAAATTGAATTAGTTAATAAGAGGTTTACTATTTTTTTACGTGTTATTATTTAAAAAAATTAAAGCATTAGTTGTAATGTTTGACACTTGTAGAATTTACATATAACAAGATTATTCGTTCTACTACATGTTATTCTTCATTAGAAGTTATGTATAGATTTAACGTATTGAGTTTTATGGATATTTTACCTTTTTTTCTTAATGAATGAGCTAATTTGGATGGAAGGTTAAAAGTAGATTTTGTTAGGGATTTGCCAGTAAAGATTTATGGTAGTATTGAAAGAATAAATAATACGTAAGGAAAGTTAATAAGGGACATACGAAAGTCAACTTTGAACTCGATGATTAGGTGTTGATTCATATACGAAAGCAGAGATTTTTAAGTAGCAAAAATTGAAATTACAACCTTTAAAAGATGGAATATTTCAAGTGCTTGAGTGGAAAAACAACACATATAAGATGGATTTGCCAAGTGAATACAGTAACGTAAGAGCTAGTTTTAATGTTGTTGATTTGTTCCTTGTACAGTGCAGGTGATTCGAGGATGAATCCTTTCAAAGAAAGGAAGGATGATAGGGATCAAGTCATATATACACCTATGCTGGCCTATCATTTTGAACTATTAAGGGACATATGAGGACCAATGCTAAGAACTTATACCAAGCACATGAAAGAAGCTCTTCAAAGACTGATCATGAAATTGCAAGCTAAGGAAGTCATTCTTGAAGATAAAAGTAATACACCTAAGTTGATCAATTATTTAAGTGTTCTAGATGAAGATCAAACTGTTATAAGTCAATATGGGATTAATGGATATCTTTTCCTTGCAAAAAGTTTATTAAACAAAATCACAGTTAATGACTCTTATCAATGGCATTGTTTATCCCTAATCAAAGTGCCATTATAATCATTGTTTGTGAAAAAAATCTTTTTCTTTTAATTATTTAATTTTATAAAATTGTTTTTAAATTAATGTTTAAGTTTTTTTTAGGGTTTTATAAATAAGTAAAGTTGTCTTTTGTAAACATAATATATCATTAAAATCAATTTTGAGCGGATCTCTTCTTGAGAGGGAATTTTCTTAGCTTTATTCTTTTTTAAAAACTCGAATATGATCTTATTAAGGTGACTTGTGGCAATCAATACTATAACTATAGTTCTAATCAACAAGTTTTTGTTAGGGTCGAGATTCTTCCAAATCTAAAAATGAATTCCTATTTTATATAGATTCGAGTTTTAGATTGCTTGTGATCTAAGGTTCGCATTATAGGGTTTAGAGGCTATTCTTTAAAATTGAAATGGTGTCCTTTTCATAAGTCCAATTTCCCACCCGCAAATACTAACATAAGGATACTTTCCCTACGAAAAAATGGCACTGTTTTAGGTTATTATTTATCTTCTATGACATTGCATCCCATGGTAAAATGGCATTATTAAATAGTGCCATTTGCTTTTGTCTTTATGTGATCCTTGTATTCTTTCCAAAACATGGGGTCTCTAAGAATACAATTGTAACACACATAATTAAAAAAGAAACTCAAAACACAATGTCAAAGGAATTAATTAAAACAAAATAGAAGCATAAAGAATAGATATCATTAGGTTGCCTTCCCTCAAGCACTTATTTAGAGTTTTTTAATTATGAGTCTTTTAATTGGACTCCTTTGTATCAGTTCATGGTGGCCTAAACTCATCAGTCTTTAAAGAGACCGCCTTGTCAAACCCTACTGAGCTTCCATGCTTAACTCTGTCACCATACACGAGATATAATCTGGAAGGATCCTGATACATAATTCCTTATAAACAAGCAGAAACTAAATTATCAACAATTTTTATATTGTAAGATGCGTCATTAGGATCATGGGAATGTTTTATAATTTTAGTTATTTCAAAATCCTCTTCTTCACCCTTTACCCTTAAAGTTAGATTTCCTTTATGTACATTAATAATTATATTAGCAATCTCTAAGAAAGATCTACCTAAGATTAAGGGCATTTCTATGTCTCCATCTATATTTAAATTACAAAATTTGTAGGAAATATACATTTGTCAAACTTAACCAACACATCTTTTATAAATTACCTTTAGATATTTTACTAATCTATCATCTAATTGGCTAATATTTCATGTTAATTTTAATTATCCTAAGTTCAATTTCTTTAACATCTTATAGGACATTAAATTAATACTCCTCTTAATTCATCTAATTCCCTATCTATGGATAAACTACCAATAACAGAAGGAATAGTAAAACTCTATAGATCTTTAATCTTCATTGGTGGTTGATTTTAGATAATCGCAAAGTAGTTCTCACTTAGGGTCACATTCAATAAATCCTCTAACTTCCTCTTATTTGTTAAGATTTTCTTAACAAAATTCCATATGTTGACATTTGTGACAAAGTTTCAACAAAAGATAAGATAATATGAAGTTATTTAAAGAGTTCAAGAAATTTATCAAATTGAGCTTTTATATACTCTTGCTTCAATATTGTAGGATGCAAAATCCTTAGCTTAAACTACTTGACAACTTGCTTCTTCTCACCATTCGATATCTTCTTCTCTTCTCCATATCAGCAAATTTTTTATTTCCTTTATGTAGCTCAAGCTTTAGCATGTTCCCTTAAAATTCACCTCTATATTACTAGGTAGCTCCCTTGCTATTGTCTTGTAACTAATTTTGCAAGTTGTCCAATTTGATTTTCCAAGTTATGGATGGAGGTTTGTTGATTTCATTAATTTGTCTCTATACTTTATGAAAGATCCTCATATGTAGATATAAACTTCATCATCATCTCTTCTAAACTAGACTTCTTCTTATTCTACTATTAATGATACCTTGATGGAGGCTGCCTCAAATTCACTTTATTGCTTTATAAGAAGTTTCGATGATTCCTCCACCATGAGCTATATGAGTTGTTATAAGACTTCTTTTGAACCTCTAGAACACTTCCTACAAAATTTATTTGTTCTGATTTGCAAAATTATTGCCCATCTGACAGTTTTAGCTCCTATGGTTTTCCCTACATTAATTACAGTACAATACTGATGCTATCTTGCTTGATATGGTCAAACTATCAATCTTTTTTATTTATTTAATTGAAATACCAATGCTGAAATTGAATCTACTTAGTGAATTCCTATTAGTTTAATTAACCTACTAGGGTTGGATTGCCATTAGTAGTTGATCATGGTCATTTCCTTGATAGACTCTTCAGTTACTTTAGGTGTCTTATTATTTGGTGTCCCTCTTACTGCTACATCTATCATTTGTTTGGCTGCATCACTTAATCCATTATGAAAAGTTTAAACCTACAGCCATGTGCATATGATGTGAGTACTTTCATGTCTTCATCTATATCTAAATTATGAAATATGTAAGAAATATAAATTTATCAACCTTAACCAACACATCTTCTATAATACCCTTAACAAAATTTACTAATCTACCAGATAATTGGATAGTCATTCATGTTGATTTTAATTTTCCTAAGTTCAATTTTGTAAACATCTTATAAGGAATTATATTTGATACTCACTTCTACCATCTAATGCCATATTTATGGGTTAAATACCAATAGGGCAAGGGATAATAAAAATGTAGTAGTTTGTTCTATAAAATGGTATAGTAGCACTCGGTTAGGCCTAGATGGATCTTGGAGTAAGTATAAATCTAATGCCCATATCTATATTTAAGAAGTTAGGATTAGAGGAGTCTAAACCTATTATAGTCTCATTACAATTAACCAATCGATCAGTCACATATCCTAAAGGAGTCATAAAGGATGTACTAGTAAAAGTTAAAAAATATCCTATTGATTTAAAAGGATAAGGATGTGCCAATCATCTTGAAAAGACTTTTTATGGTCACTGCTAGAGTCATGTTGGATGTTAGGAGAGGCAAGCTAATTTTAAGGTCTTAAGATGAAGATGTGGTAGTTAACATCTTTAACACACTCAATTCTTCCTCTATAATCGATCCATATAATTTTATTAAAGTAAAGATTGATTAGCCTAAGAGATGCATAATTCCTAGTGTATATAAGGTGAAAATAAAGCCTAAGGACTCGAATTTTTAAATAAGGAACTTGATGAAACTACAGTCTCATATTATAGTTGACAAATCTGAATGTCTGACTGTTATAGATAACAAAAATATATCCTTAAGAAATGATTATTTTAAATCATTATGATGTCTTAATGGAATCTTCTAACTAAGGACATAAAAAAAGAACTTGTTGGGAGGCATCCAACTAATAAATTAATTTTCTTTTTTTTAGTCTTTTTAGTTAATTAGCTTCCTTAGTTTTTATTGGTTAGATTTAACATATTTAAGAAAATTATATGTACAATCATGTGGTTTTGATTGTTTAATGAATTAGGGATAATTAGTAGTAATTTGGGGAGTTAAAATTATGAAGAAAAATTAATACAAATCATGAACCAACCCTTATAATGGTGCCGTTATAATCTATGAAAAATTGTTGTTATAGCATGAATTAAAGACATTAATGACATCTTTCAATGATACCATTGTACTCCATATAGATCACTGTTAAAGTTCACATCTCATGCATAAATAACATCATTTTAAAAACCCTAAGCTCCCCTAATTTTCTTCTTTTCCTCTCTTTCACCGCCACTCTTGCCTCCCATGTTACCATTTACAAATCCTTCTATTCTCCCCTTTTTTACCAAAAAATGTTATTCTTTTGTGTGATTTTTCTTCCTTTTAACTCTAGTAATCCTATTCACTACAAAGCTCACATGGTTTGCCCTATATTTCTCTTCCTTCATTGGTATCTAGACTATTCACTACTGTGGCATCTCTTTTCACTTATTTAGCATTATTTTCATATGCTTTTAGCTGACATTTTTTTACCATTAAGCTCCCCACATACTGATCCAGCTTTTGATACCATTTCTAGCCCCAAATATCATTGTCAGTAGGGAAAGAATATTGTAGCAATAGTGAAGGAATATTTTGATGAGCTAACAGTATATTCTAGTAGCCATCCATTCCAGTATTTTGTTCCTATTTTTAGTTCAATGGCCCCACAATCTTCTCCAGCCTTTGTTTTAAGGAAAAGCCCAACTTTCAATGCTTTCAGGTTAACTACCATAAAGCATATTAAGTGTTATAAAGCCCACAACAAGAATGATATTATCATGAAGGAATTAGAAACACTTACTATAGAGTCAGAGTTTAATGTAGCTAAAGCATTTCGAGCATTAGATTGGAAGTCAATGCTTAGTTTATATGGGCTATATTGCCCTGGGTTAATTTGTTAATTCTACATGAATACTAAGTAAAAGGAGGAAGTATACCTCATTAAGATCAAGTCTTATGTCAGAGATACCCCAGTCCTTATTACTATAGCTTATCTATCATCAGTTTTAGGGTTACTCAATGAGGGTAACATCCATTATTAGAAGAGGATATAGTTTATAGGGAATCAATTACTTTTGACTTTGATATTTCTATTAAATTTGTTCAGAATATTCTGGGGTTAGGTAGAGCCACGAGTTTCAAACCGTTCCCTACTTGTCAGCTGGGCACGCGAGAAAGGATTATCATGGCTACTCTGAGCATCAATGCTCTACTGAGAGTGAGTAGGTTGAAGAAATTCAAATTTAGGACACGTATATATTGTCTATGATGCTTCATGGGTTACAAATCTTGATCGGCACTCCATTAGCAGGCTTCATCATACTGTATATTGTTGTTTAAATTCAATGTTCAAGTAAGAAAATTTTCTTCTTATACCTCTTAAACAAGATACTTAAGGACCTTGGAGTAAGCTTCAAGCAGATCTTCTCCCAACTAATCCAAGGTTAGCTCCTTATGTCTCAACCAATACATCAACCCCTAAGCCCGAAAAATACTACGTCATCTTTAACGGCCCAAATCAGGGCATCAATTCACAATGGATGCTCGTAGCCCAACATATCACTGGCCAATCCTCAATCGTTCTTAAAAGCTACAAAACTAAATCAGAAGCAGAACAAGCCCTTAATAACTCCAAAAGTTAGAAAACAGCCATTTCTCTAAGGCCCAAATATTCTAAAGCACTCAGACAACCCAGCATTACCTCCTCTCTTAAATCTCTTGGCAAAAAGAAGCAGGTCAATATGGACAGAATCAATTCAGTACCAATCAATTCAATCAAGCAGGTAGCAAGGCATTGATGAATAATGACTGGATGATTCCCTTCTTAAACGCCACCCTGGCTATATTGGTAGACAGTCTACCTCGGAGCAGGTTAGTTTGTTAGATATATTTGGAATAGTTTGAGAAATAGTAAAACACAAGAGAATGTAGAAAACTTGTTTATTTAGTGAGAGAAGGCAGAGATCGAAAAACTCATATCCTTCCCCTCCCTCATGGGTACATTATATAGGTGATAAGGGAATCTGCAAGGACAGTCCCATTATCGAGAAAGAAAAAAGAAAAAGTAATGCAAATAGTAAGATTCGTCGTGAAAGGCGGACGACCCTTACTTTAAAGAAACAAAGGACAATAATTTAAAAGATACATGTGCAAAAAGCACGAGATAAGAAAGCTTGTCGGCCATGTGAGGTGTGCTTTATGTCATGTCACCTGGTGTGATATGCTTAAGGTCTGATCGTCTGTGCTTTATGTCATATCATCTTCTACAACGGGTTCCATGTCATCAGACTGCGGAGGTTGTGGAGGAAATGGTGGAGTACTTTCTTCATTACCACTGCAAAAATGACATTTGTGTGGTGGATGTGATCTGAGATAATGGCATAAGACCTGCTTGACGTCAAGTGAGAGTGGAGCAAAGACTCATTCTAGCTTAATTAAGGATAGAAAGGACCTGAAAAGATCACTACCATCTCCAATCCAATGCTCCTAAATGCTCTAGAAAGGTCGAATTGAGCCTCAAAGTTCGAATGGATCGGTAGTTCCTCAATAAATGCAATGCATCGATGCGCCTAATACTAACTGAAGTTATCCACACTCCTGAATCAGGAAGGATCATACTCTAATCATTTCCTCGGTGGTGCCATTGAATCAAAACTGTTTAACAAATAAATCGAAATAGGTTAGAAAATTCTTCCGAAAATTTTTTGCAAAAATCCTTAATTTATTTGAAAATTCCCAAAATTTCAATCAAAATGATAGGCTAAAAAATTGGTATCAATGGAAAGCTTATGAAATTATGACACAATGATACCAAATTTCAATTGAATGGATGTCTAGATCAAGAGAAAAATGAAAAACAAAATACCTTGAACGGAGAAAAAGATCTAGATATGTCAGAGCAGATTCTAAAAATTTTGTTGATTTCTAGATAGATTTGAAGACAAAATGTTGTAGAGGACTTGAAATGCGATAAATAGACACCAAGAATGCTAATTTTGGTTGAGAAATGAGGAAGATATGGTATTTTAAAGGTCTTAGGGTGAAAAAGAGGTAGAGAAAAAACACGAAAACTTCTGGGTTTTTATACGTTCTACATCTATTAATGGCACCCTGTTCTTCCTTTAATGACGTCATTGATAAATGAACAGGGTGCTGTTAAGGGCTTGTAAATATTGAGAACAACGGTACCCTCTCATCCGTT